>LR139205.1:6460-26034 GCA_900659605.1 Tisbe holothuriae | reverse complement strand
AAAGAGATGAGGTGGGGGGAGCAGGAGTAGCAGAGACAGTTGAAGGTCATGAAGCAGGAGAAGTCAGAGGTATGTTTAAGTAGATATTAATAGACTGAGGCAATGGCATCAGAGCGGTGGACTCAGCATGAGAAGGAGGAGGAGACGCATTGGCTGCAGATTGGCATGAGGTGGAGGAAGAAGAAGTTGCTGGAGAAGATTAAGGAGCAGCAGAGACAGCTAGTTGGAGGCCATGAAACAGGAAAATTCAAGGGTACATTAATAACAACTTAACAAATTTTAAAAGTACTTGTAAGATGATGGTACTATTATATTATAAACATTTTGAAAATGATAGTTAAAGGATACGTTGAAAAGTCATTTAACCTTTTCAGCAAAGGACAACATGAATTAATATTTTGTACATTCATAAAATATTTATATCAAAAGTAAGTTAACGGATATTGGACATTTTTTAAAGTAAGGTAGAGTCTCTTTATCAATTGTTGACCTATCGAAAAAAAACACAGATTATAATAACAGTATATAAAATGCACGGGTACGTCATTTTTATGTGAATTTTGATTTTCCCTAGGCAATAACGAAGCGATAAATATACTTTTGAAGTAACATATTTACGGAAAACATCTTTCATATAGAGGGAAAAGGGGAAAGGGATTTTTTTCTTGTATCCGAGCATGAAATATAAGTTTTCTCTGAGTAGTGTTGGCCCTTCTTCTAGTCCAGTAGATGTAAGTATTTATATTCATACCAGTATTACTTTGTTTGCAACTAGACTATTTTAAATTGCCTCTAGAACACTCAACTTAATAGTTTTTTGCCAAAATATTTTTTCCGGGCCCTTGCTCTTTGTTTTCTTTGCGGTCTCTTCCTTCCTTGCCCTGAGGCGTTAATAACACGAGTCTGGAGAAAACAGAGAAAGACAGTTTTAATGAAAACGGGAATAATAATTAAAAAAGGGAAAGCTATCCTTGGCTGGCCTGGTTATATTGACAAGAGCTGTAATATAAATTCCACAAGTTCTAAAATGTCAAAATCTTTTTGTGCTAATTCAAAGAAGAGAATGAATATGCGGTATTCTTTGTTTATCAAATAATTATGCAATACAATCTTTGAGTACATTGGATAACATTATATGCCTTTATGATGTACGTGCATTAAAGACGATTTAAGGCATATCATATTGAAATAGCTATTACACACCTAATTATATATGCAGCTTACTTTTGAAAAAAGAATAATGTAAATTAATAATTTCCCGGCAATAGTTTTACTACCATTTTATTGGCGGTTCATGAGAAAATTCGCAAAAAATTGAATCGCACTAAAAACGGTAAAAGCAGATTCTGATATAACATTATAAATTTTAAATAATATATTACCGTGGAGATGTACTTTGTAAAGATTTAGTGGGAAAATCGTTTTTGTACGAGTAAATAGCTGTTATAACAGCGTCGGACTGGAAAAAAGATAAACGGCTAAATATTTTAAACATTTTACAAATACTCATTTCAAAATCAATCATGTCATGGAAGATAATTTGACCTAGTTAGCACTCCAGTCTTAAGCTAGTTTTGACCACATTAGCCCAAAACGGAGCACAAATTATAAGAACCAAAGTACGCCCTAACCTTTCCAGTTGAGAGCACATTGCACTTTCCATCATACCAATTTATTGTTTCAAAAGCCTTTCTCTTAATCCTGTGTAAAACATAAAACTGCTTCAGTCTGAGTATCATCAATCAGCTCTAAGAAGCTCTTCACTCAGTAGGGGGGACACAGTTGGCAAACGGGCGGGAGGTACATTATTATTATTTAGACTAACAAGGGATGCCATTTTATGCCAGGGAACATCTTTTTGTAACTTTAAGTCTCATAAACATTATTATTTAAACGTACACGGATTGCAAATTTGATAACTGTCTAATTGTTAATGCGGATGTACTAATTAGTGGTATAACATTTATGGTTGCAAAAACCTATATAATGATGTGAAAAAGTCTTGTTTATGTAAAGGTAAATTCATACATAAACTAAATGCTTTTTAATGGAAGTCAATAGTTTTGAAGTCCAGAATCCTGATTATTGAAAATGGGAATTTCAGTGCTGGGCTTGCTTGCAAGATTATTCATATTCCGGTAATGCAAAAATATATTTATTTCGAAATACGATATAAGTTTATTTCGAAATACGATATAAGTTTGCAATACTTGTCATAAAAAACTCACGAAGTTTAGGTAACTTTGCATTTTACTGGGTCTTATAGGGTACAGGAAAAGTACGTTCAATTTGTCACTAATTGCATAAATTATTCCAGCTATCATTTAAGACAATAACGTGTATTTTCATCGTGGTCCAAGAAAATAAATACAATATTATTAGCATTTTTGATAGCATGCAGGCTATACAAATGCAAAAAACAATATTCGAGTATGATATCAAAGAGGTAGTACATTTGATAGAATCAGCCAACATGAGGTTTATTGTATTTATGTCATAGACTTAGTAATAAGTTGTTATTAATACCGTCTATGATTTATGTTGAATATTAGCAGCTTATTATCAAGTTACAGTAATATTATACTTAATATTCAGCGCACAAAGTACTATTTGCATATCTGGTTGAAAAGTAACTTGAGGGATTAAGGGAGTCTATTTAAACAAAAACTGGTCATTTTAAACGTCTTTTTTGTCCAATCAGGAATACCTCCCTTCTTCTATACCCTTGATTTGTTTAATAAAAATAATAGATAAATGTAAGTGTTTCCACTTACCACATTAAATGGTTCTTCTTTGCAGGTCGAACGCGAGCTCCACCGTCAGGAGGTGATCCGCGAACGCGAGCGCAAGATTGCCGAGGACAAGCGTCGCGACGACGAGCGGAACATGAAGCTGCAGCGGGACCTCGAGCGGAGGAACAAGGAGAGGGAGCAGTTGGGCATGAGGAGGACGGCGAGCACGGTGAGTCACTTAGAATTAATAAGTAGGAATGACACATTTGGGTTTCTGTAGCTCAACATTTTAGACGAGTAAAACGTCTCTTGACTTCAGTGCAAAAAATATAATTTTAATGAGGTTACAGATTTTCTTCGTAAACTTAACAGATTTAAAAAGCCAATTTACCTGCTATAGTTTTAATCTCATGGGAACCAGATATCGTTTCCGATTCGACATTAACCATCGTACATCGTTTCCATTTCGACAGTACAAATCATATGATTTTTTAATATTTGAAAGTTACACTATATCGATTCGAAATATATAGATAACGTTGAACTTTTGCACGACGATGAAGAGATTTAAATTAACGGCAATAATTTCAATATGCCATTCATGGTCATATTTAGTCAGATCATCCTTCAAAACAATGCATTCAGTTGCATAAAACAGCCTATTGTGCACTTAATTACAGAACTTCAGGATCCTGAAATATAATTCAGTACGATGTCTGCAAAAGCCTTCTCCAGTCTCAACTTCTTCTTCTTCTTTCTCCTTCACCACTCATCTAATATATTGAGCTGAGCTGCTGCACGCCAAAGAGAGATCACTCATAAAAGCTACTGATGCTTGATATAGTGGCTGCCTTTTGAGAGTTCCGGCCTAAGAAGAAGTGGCTTAGTTTTAAGACTGCATTTTGTGGCCCTTGTGGCTGAGGAGAAGTTGCTGAACGGAGAGAAGGGGCCCTTTTGAATATTCTTAAGATGATCTTGGAGGGGATATTGGAGGAGAAAAAGGGTTGCCAGTTTGTTGCTCATTTAGGAGCCAAATTTACTTTGCTAAGCTTAACTTGCTCATTTTAAGCTCAACCTTCTCATTTTAAGCTCCAACGTAGCTCATTTTAAACCATTTCTAATTCAACATATCTTATTCTAACCATTTCTAGTGCAGATTAGCTCATTTGAAGCTTAGCTTAGTTCATTTTTAAGACTCTAAGCTCTATAATGAGAACAATTAGAATACAGTTCCCGAAGGAATGGCAACCCTGAAAAGAAGGCCCTGTGTGTACGTTGGAGGCCTGAAGTTTTTGGGCTTGTTGGCTGTGGCGCGCGGGAAGGAATATATGAATTTTAGCTGTGATTTATTTCCTTTTTTCCCGGAACAGAGGTGGGGATGTAAAATACAATATATTGACGTAAATGGCTTTAAAATGTCAATTCTACCCATTTTGAACTATTGCATGAATATTTGATACAGATAAATATATATTAACATATAATTATTCCATTATATATGCTGCGCAGTAGCCAGTTAATTACATTTACTTTATATGTCTCGTTATTGGTATACTTGTCATATTGGTATTGATATAATGGTGTATTTGTTTTTCTAAGTTTTAGTAGCAGGCAGATAAATAATGGCAAAAATTAAAGCTTTTTTTACCATCATACATAAGCCTGATATGCTTTTATCTAGAACAATCATGAAGAGTACGCATTAGGGTATGTGTACCGTTATTAACCCTCCTCTCAAATTAGACCCCATCTGCAGCAGCACACAGCAGGCACCAAAGTGTCTCTCCGATTAAGAGATCTGACCCAGATTTTCTTTCTTCCCCATTGAAGATAGAAACTGACACATATCTCTCCTGCTTCCACCCTTTTTACCACTTTATTTTTCCCCTCACACTAACACCCTTAACCGATATCTTATTTCATCAGGGACGATATAATTCGAAATAAAAACCTAAATCTACTGTTTAACTATTACAGCATGTGTAAAACCTAAAGGATTCTTCCTTTTTGTATTGATTAGTAGCTACATTAACGTTTAGTAAAATGGTAACCCTTAAAGTACCCTTTCTTTTTAACTTTAAGGGCGCCACCTTTCCCATCCCTTGTAGCTTCGAATGCTCTTTCAGCCGTGATACTCTCTGCGCCATTTCTCTACACCATAATCGATCTTATTATACAGTTCTGGAAAGCCAATATCGTCCTAGAACTTATATATTTCACTCTTTTTACATTATTTACTTACAAATTACAATGAATCATATCATTCATTAGAAAGTTTTAAACGAGACAATATAATTTAGTACAAAAAATACCGCAGCGCCACCTGGCGGAAAAGTTACAAACTACATCACAAAAATAAATAATAGGTTACAGAACTAATCAAAGTACTATATAATTGTTAATATAAATGCCTCTGGGCAGGAGTTCCCCCACCTCCCAGGGGTGAAAGGGGGACACTGTCCATAATAGAGGATAAGCCATAAGGCGGCCTGGTGGATGAACCCAAAAGGGTAGTACCTTGGAATAAACCGAAAGCCGCAAACTAACAGTAGCGGGGATTAGGCCAGGGGCAATCCGGGAATAAAAAAATAATAAAAAAGTAATTATTACCCCTAAAATATTGATGGTACTGTTAATAGCTCTACATATCTAAATTTGGCATTATTTAATTTTAGTTGATGGGCAGTGGGCAGATTGGCTCAGCTGGAACACATGCACCTTAACATGTGGTACTGGCACTCAGGACCGAAGTCGGACCTGTACCAACCCTGCCCCACTTCATGGAGGAAGGCTATGTCCTGGATGGGATACTGGAGGGGATGAAAGTCAACAGAACTGTAACACACAGGCTTGCCCGAGTGAGTATATATTTTATTAGAGCTATATGCGCTAGTAAATATGCACAATTGGTTAAACAAACTGGAGACTAGACATGGACGATTTCCATTTATCGTAATAAAACCTTCCAGTTCACGGCGGGTGGGGCCAATGGACCGCCTACGGCCCTTGCAGCGCCCCCTGCGCCGGCGGCACCCAGTCCCGGACCCGCGCCTGCGACACGCCCACCCCCGACCACGGCGGCGACAACTGCCCCAACTACGCCACGGACCGGACGAGCTCTCAGCTGTGCAACCTGCACTCGTGCGCGGTGGATGGGCAGTGGGGGGCGTGGGGGCAGCCGAGGAGTTGTGATCAGATTTGCGGTGGAGGAACGGCATATATGCTGAGGTGAGCTCAAAGATCTTTGTTTAGGTCAGGCACAGCTATTGATCCTTATTCCACAGAGATTGCGATTCCCCTGCTCCGCTAAACGGGGGTGCCGAGTGCCCTGGGAGCGACCGAGATTACACGAGCTGCAACAGCCACGCCTGCTGTGATTCCGGCTGGCACAGTTACCGGACGAAATGCTATCTGGGCGTGTTTGACAAGCTCAACCATGATGAGGCGAGGGATAACTGCCACACTAAAGGGGCCGAATTGGCGTCAATATCTTCACAGGCGGAGTTTGATTTTATTCAGGATAGTAAGTGCATGTTTTAGCTTGTCAGTTAATAGATATCAACCGAAAGCAGTTTCAATGCTTTTAGTACTTAATGAACTTGTTTGCTGGGCCGTTTTTGGACGGTTCTCTCGTCAGATGGCGACTCCTTTGAGTGGAGGTTTACTTAGTGAAACCTCCACTTACTCGGGGGAAATGCCAATGGACAAACAGACGTTTGCTTTTCGTCTTTTTAATCGGTGTTCAAGAAATCATGCCGATATTCCGTAGAAAAAATACTTGATTTTAAAAAGCGACTTTATTTCATCTGAATTCTCTTTCAGTCTTTTGGCTTTTGGTGTTTATGTAAGTACATCAAAAGTCGGGTTTCGTTTATAGCGGTCTTTTTAACCAGTGCAATGCATTGATTAAGCGAGATACTGAGCCTGTTTTATTTATTAATTTAATGGATTAATCGATCAGATCAGGTTATTCCATTTAGATGTTATGATATCTGCTGCCGATCACTGTCATTAATTATTATAAGTATGATAATGACAAACAGAACATTAACCCGTATCTAATTACCTATCTTAGATGTTGTAATTGAGGTTGAGGACTGGTGGGTGGGCATGAGTCGCTATCACGAGTGGTACGACGGCACTTCAAACAGTTTCGACTTTTGGGCTTCCGGGGAACCCGTTTATGAACATGGTCATCCGAGTCAATGCATACAAATGTAAGTAGAAGACACATTAAGGATATTTGTACATTGCAATAAATTATGAATAACGTTATGAGGTATGTACATGCGCATGGTCATAATTCTATGCTCTAGTATCACTTTGCTAAATTAGCCGAAAAAACACACAATTTTGTCACTGTTCCTAATAGCTCCTATGTAAACTATACCAGTAATTGTCAGTAGAAATTTAATATCCCCCGCACTTGTTTAAAAGTATTCTTGTATACTTTTCTTATTCCAGCTGGGATTCTCGAGGGCGTTTGGACGACACGAGTTGTACTAATGATGATTGGTCCGTTTGTGAGAAACACAAAAATTATTGTAATTTTCCTTTTTGCCCATAAATATTGTTATTTCATTATTTCATGTATTCTTTTAAGATTTATATGGAAACAATGTGAAATATAATAATATATATTGACTATTCCAAATGCTTAGTAATTAGTAATTAGTTTTCACATTATTTTATAGTTTAAGCTTCATAATCCGTGACAGTTGTATAAAAGCTTAAAAACTCGCTCGTATCTCGCTAAATTACAGACTCCTTTTTAAAGAAAATCACATGGTAAAATACTATTAACATGGTATCAAAATGTGCATTTCCACTTTCATGGGAAATGTGAAGAGTTTGAGGGTTAAAACTCGGCAACTTTTCCCCGGCGCTGCGGTCGTGAACGGCTTCAGATGCTGTCGAATCAACGCATATGTTACTGGAAAATTATTTCAATCGCGCTAAAATGTCCTCTGAATGACTTAATAACATCGGACAGAGAATCGTCATATATTTATTTTCTACAGCAGAAAGACTCATTGTATCATTATGAAAAACGAATAAAATGGAGCTTCCCCACAAAATGTACATTTTGGAAGACAGTGTTACAATAGCCAATTTTTGTTGTTTGTTATACTCGTATAAAATCATTTTGCCGATATTGTACCACTTGCGTTGTTTTAGTTGATATGAATATCAATATACATGAATATATGTGTTTCCATGCAAACATTTCCCAACCCTTTATTTTGAAACGTGTAATAATTTCTGTCATCATTGCAGACAATGTCCCCGTCTCCGCTTGACATCATGCCCCAAACTCGTTCTTGTACCTACATTTGGCATAAAAGCAGTTTTATCTGGTTCGGTTTCGCCGAATCTTTTTTCATCTATCCGTTTGCTGCACTCTGTCAGTCGCTTTTTTGTCGCACACCTGAATACGATGTCAATGCAAGTGAGGAATAAATGTGCTGCCCGGAAGTTGTTTAATTGCCAATATGAGGTGAGTATAAATCTAAAAAAATATGAATAGAGTGTTCTTGATACAAAGTCATATAGCTCAAATTATGTTAAATGTACGGTACTTATTCGTATTTATTTAATATTTGTTATAAATATAGTAAATATAGTAACATAATATTTTCAATAGTAATAACTATTTTTTTACCTGTGGCATTAAACTATGCAGCGCGAATTCTGCTTAAAATGACAAACACAAAATAAATAATGAAATAGCCTCAAGTTACGAGTATTTAATGTACATTCGTATCCTGTCAACAGGCTAACATTAAATACAAGTTAATAACTAAAATTGTACTTTATTATGTACGATAATACCATAATAAGAACATAATTAACCCATCTTCCCACTTTCCTTGCAGGAATCTAAGCCTACAGGGCTTTTTACATTTAATGAGCTGATCCCGTGGCTCCTTCGAATCCTCTATGAATTCATCTTTTGCATTGCAACGACAGTTATTCTGGCATCCCTACTCTGGTCAAGACTCTTCTGGATCGACTCTGTTCATCCTTATCATGGTTACAGGCAAGTAGACATGGATCTATCTGCCTACAAGATTATGTACCTGATTAAAAATAATGGTAACCCTGTTGGTTGCAGGGAAGATCAAAATCCTGGACTGGGGTTCAGACCAAGGGCTGACAATGTCCATTCAACGTTGATTAAGTTCAAGCATGGGTACAGCAGTATTAATTCTTGGAAGCACTACTATGTAAGTTTCTGGTTCTTTCATTGTTCACTGCAGTTCAAAAGATGTTTTACTATGTTTTATTTGCTTTAGGACAGTTTGCTTTCCTACATCCGTCCCTACAGCTGGGGCACGGAGCAAGCATTGTCAGGAAAAAAGTGCACCTGGTCAGACCGCATTGACAAGAACACGTATTGCTTAGTTTCTTTACGGAGCTGGGTTGACTTTACAACTGAAGTAGCCTGTACTAAAGGTCTCAAGTGGATGCTAATGTATAAACTATGAGAAAAATGTCTGATATTTAATGTTTCAGCTGAGCATTTTGGATATCCTAGAGGAAGACCGTGCGTTGTATTAAAGGTACATTATATGCCAATGATGTTCAAAGAATGCAATAATGAAGTTCCTTTTTAGGTTAATAACATTCATGGCTGGAAACCGGAGCCATATTACAACATGACTGAGATTGAGCAACTTGACGAAATGCCAATGTCTTTAAAGTATGTCATCCGTAAGTTTAAATTTCAATAACTAACTATTTATGCATATATTAATAGTAAAGTGATAAGACACTTGTTTACAGGAAGCACTTGGTCCAAACATTGCCGTGGAAAGAGCCCTCAGATTGAGTCCAAGTGTCCTCAGCTGAGGGTTGTTTGGGTTTCTTGTGATGGTGTCACAGCTGCTGATCAAGAGTACATTGGACCACTGAGCTACATGCCACTGCAAGGATTTCCAGGATATTACTTTCCGTATCTGAATCAACAGTTTTACAGAGGGTATGTTTGTTTATAATACATAGCACAGGGTCATATTGGTCATAGTCAAAGATAGATGGAAGATTGAGGGTTGCTTAAAATACACACAAACCTGTCTTATTATCTAATTTCAATAAGTATGATGCTATTTTTTCCTATCAATGGATAGAGAAAGAAGTATTTGTTTCAATGACTGAATTCAATATTTAGATATTACACAATATATTTTTGACCAGAGAGCTTCAAGCGGTGTTAGATTAGAATGCTCCAAATGTTTTTGTATCTTTTTCAGTCCTCTGGTCTGGGTTCAGTTCCGGAATCTGACCCCCGGCGTGGTTGTGAGTGTGAATTGCCGCCTCTGGGCCAAGAACATCAAGCATGACAAATCAAATCCCAGAACCGGAGGAGTGCATTTTGAACTACTTATGGAATAATGATGATTACATTGCGTTATAAAATATAAATACTATTTGCGAGTCAATTTTCCTGTTATTCATTTTAATGGGATTTTATTGTTGATGGAAACAGATATGCATATAGCGATAGCAAACAATTTATTTACGGTAGTTTTGAGACTGCTGTTCAATTTTGTGTCGCCAAGAGAGCTCCTACGCGAGCATTTTTGCAGGAAATATTTCCGGAAATATTACTGGAAATATTTATTGCTCTGAAGCAAAAAAAAATATCCCCCTCACGCACTCACGGCCCAATCAATTTGCCTGGCTGAGAAGAGAAATATTATCTGAAATATTTCCTGCGTTATTGCCCGTGTAGGAGCTCTCTAATATTACATTGGATATAAAATACACATTTGTTAAAAGACAAAAATGCTCTGGTGCAGAGTAGCGAAGCTCTTTTTCTTTTTCTTTATCTTAATGTGGGGCTTGTTTGTGATAATAATTCCATTGGAGACTTCAGAATATTCCCTGGTTTTGAAACTTTTATATGGACATGAGGGTGTGTTGAGTGCAGAAGAAATATGGAGGTAATCTAAATTGTCATTTTGAATTTGTATGGATGGTACCAATACCAAATTGAACAAAGACTATTCACACCATTTTAGTTTATGCCCCGATCGGTCTGTACTTTGGTGCCCAGATCTCCTAAATGATCTGAACAAGTTTACACCAAAACAATGCAGTTTTCAAGATAAAAAGATGGTGTTCATTAAGGTGTCGAAAACAGGGTCCAGGTAAAGAACTACTTTTAAAAGTGCTTAACATTCTGGCCATCTTTAAATGTTACAAAACAACTTAATACATTAAAAATGGCACTCTTTGTACCAACCCTATATTGACATTTCTTCTTTTTATACAGCTCCGTGTCCAGTTTGTTATATCGTATTGGCTTGCAGCAGAACAAGACCTTTCTTATGAAGTGTCCATTTACTGGGTTTGAGAAAAGGAGACCTTTTCGTGTTAACTTTGCAAAAATTGTTAAACGCGGCAAGTAAATAGTATTTTTAAATTTGGGTCTGCATGGCTTTTCATGCTTATTACGATCGTAATGTAGCGCATAATATAGTAGTAGTAAATGTCAAAATTACGCCCCTACTTTGGCACTTTTCTTCAAAAAATATTTTGCAAAAAATGTTACAGTGGCGGAAAATATGTTCCTCATTCAAAAAAGTGTTCGCATTTTTTCCATTTTCTCGGGAAGAGCAGTCCAACTAGCACATTGCTTTAGAAAGATGCCAAAGTGGGAGCCATCGATACAATTGTAATTTTATATTTACCTGAAAAGTGTCATTTTCTTCCTGAACGGGTAATAGAACATTCGGACATCAAGTTTACATTCAAACTTTGTGTTACCGTAATTGCTCATGTACAATATTTTTAAAGTTAATTTTTATGGTATAAAATTTGTTGCGTCGTTTTTTTCTTTTAGGCCGGTACAAATCTTCCATTCCGTGGCATAAATATTGTCTCAAGAATAAATCGTATGACTTCATGAACTTACATAGTGAATGTGCGGATTTTAGATCCATTGAGTAAGTGATGTTGCAAATGTAAATTGTATTGTAACGGTAAATACCGTTTGCCAAACGTTCAGTACGATTTATGTAATTCATAAAAGTATGCATTGGTCCAAAATGCAACTCTTTAATATTAGAATTAAGAAATGCACGACACTGCACCTACATGGCAGGGATTTTTCCCCTAAAATGTCCAAAAATGCATATTCAGCTAGGTATTGTTAGTGTGTAGTATCGGGGAAATTTTGAAATTTGCTACTCCAGCCATCGTAGCAAATAAATTCAAGAGTTCTTTTGCTGTTCTGCAAACTTAACTGGACTTTGAAAACAACTATTGTTATTAATGTCAGACGTTTTCTATAAATGAAAGTAAATTTTACTTCTTAATTGCATTTATACATATTCCCACTTCAGTAAACTGTTTGGAAAATCTCGTCATGTCTTTACAATCCTCCGGAACCCAATAAAACGTGTTCAAAGTGCCGTCGGATACTTTCCAAAAGGAGCTCACGAGGAAGGACATTCCAAGTCTGGTTTAAAGTCATAATTTAAACACGTAAAATACTGACATGCTGTGTTTCAGAAAGTCATATGAAATTGAAACCCTTCGACTGTACAAGACGCTGTTTAGCATGGAAAATGCTTCAAAACAGGAGTTGGACAGTTTAAACAACGCTCTTAGGTACTCTATCAAATTTTGCATGATACACGAACATTCGTATAAAAAGTTGTGTAGTTTTGTAGGGATAACAGAGTACTTTGACCAATCGCTCATTCTCCTTGCTCAAGAGCTGTGTCTGCCACTGCACTTATTAACCGGACTGAAGAAGAAAGTTAGGCAGGATTCGAATAAGGTATAATTTAATGCAAATACGATACTTTATCTATTTAAGTCTTATTTAGGAAGTTCAATTGACTAAGCACGAGGCTCAATGGTTAGAAGACAACATGAGTCAAGATAGAATAATCTATGAATATTTCAAAAATGCATTTGAAGAAAGAATGGTCCAATATGGGGTCGATAAGTTAAACACACAAGTAAAACAACTCGAACAGGTATAAATAAGCCAAGAAAAAGCCTTTCTTTATTAAGCATACCTAATTGCAGTTGAATCAATATGTGATGAGAAAGTGTGAAATCAAGGCTGATTCAGAGGATTTAAGCCGGATAAATGTTAAAAGTGTGCGAGATCAGTTTAGTAAAACCAAGAGATTCATGTCAAGGTGAGCATAATGTACATGCATGTGTGTATTGTAATACAAAGCAGATTAATTGGAGTTTTATAGAAATATCAATTAAGACTCATGAACATTGTCTGCACACTTAATATGTATGTTATGGAAATAATGCTCATTTTTTATATTATTAAATTTAGTCTAAACTATGCATTTAATTTCTTTCTTTCCCAGTAATCACGACATTTCCGAATGTCAATTGTTAACTATGTTGGATATCGATTTGTTGGACTTGACCTGGAAGACTCAGAGTGAAAGGTGGAGGAGCCAAAGAACCGTTATCAGCTGAAATAATATTGTTATATATTTGGCTCATGATCTTCAAGACTCGTATTGCTGCTTTCTAATGAGACTCTGAGCTTTAAACCCCTAATTAAATTTGGAAAAATACAACTATGAAGATTTAATAAATCCTGTTTTTGCTACTTAACACGCTCGTATCATTCAATATGCAGCAAAGAAATCGTCGTTAATATCCCTTTGTATTCATTGTTTTGTGAAATTCTTTTTTATGCCAATCTAGGCCCTTTTGTAAGCAAAACAAGTATCTAACTTCGTTAGAGTATTTGTAAAATTGCCTTTGTAGCAGTCAAATCGTTAGTAGGAGTTCATGGCGGCCCATGATATATATATATACAAGATATATTAATAATCAATATCTCATCCGGGAGAAAGTCAACTGACACTCAAATTCAACACCAGGAAAACGAAGCAACGTATTTTTCTGAAAGGAATAATATCCGAGAGGTCTGATATTCACTTTTGTGGTAAGTTTCCCCCATGTACAAGCTGCTTGGTTATAAAAAGACCGTGTAGAGATTATTGTCTCTCCAATACCTTCTCATTTATTATTTAGCAGTTATACGTTCTCAAAATAATATAACCTGGTTAACCTTAGCTTCTCGTGATGAATTTTCTTGTACGGCATTCTTATAGTTTATACTATTTTATGTTATGTACCAGTAGGCCTAAATATTACTTCTTGCTTGCATTTTCCAGGCGAGTTGACGGCAGTGACATATTAAGCAAATATAACTGTCTAATTCTGAGGAAAACTATACGCGATTATCATCATGCCCAATGTTCACCAAAACGTTTCCACATGTGCCGAGTTAAGACAATGTTTGGACAGAAATCCAGATGTAAGGAAAATTCTCGCATTTTATAATGTTCAATTTTGCCTAATAAAATTTCAGGTTGTCAAAATACTTCAAGACAGAGAATTTTGGGACGTTTATCATCGTGAATTCAATTTGTTGCATGGCCTTTGCTATAATCACAATTTCAATAAGGAATATCCGCAAATGATCAAGATTCTTGTAGAGGAATACAAAACGAACGTCAACTCTGTGACCAATAATGAAGAGTGTTATAGATGCCCTTGTAAGTGTTTACACAATATCATATCATATAACTTTATTTGCATAATCGGAATTTAGCTTATCTATTTATCGATACAAGCCAAAAGTCTGAAAGCAATCAATTTCCCATGGATGAGAATGTGTACTCACCTTTGCAAGTATGATAATACGAGATATAGCGTGTCCCTGTACAAAAAGTTTTATTTTTTTACTAATGTTTAATTCAATATTCAGTGTGCTGTCGACTGTTTTGTTAAGAATGCTAGTCACAAAGATTTCACAGTCATAACAACACTTCTTGAAGCTGGGGCAAATATAGAGCATAAGAGTGTTCCACAACAGGAAAGTGCGGTCGAAAGGGCAAGAAACGGAGGCAGACAGGATGTGGCTATCTTTCTTGAGGACTGGAATGGAAAAATTCTCTACAAAGAGACATGCAATTCTGAGGAAGCACTAAGAAAATATCTCGATGAAAACAGAGAGGTAATAGTTAAAAAAATTCTTATATGATATGATGTATTATTTCTCACGTTATATTTTAATATTGAACCTTACTGCAGGTTGTCAATGTGCTTCAAAAGAGAAAGTATTGGAGATCCAATGAGAGGAACCCATTGATGGATCTATCGGCCATGCTTGTTGTTAAGAGGAATTCTGCAACAAAAGTTCTTCAAATGATCAAGATGCTTGTTGAGGAGTTCAAAGTGGAGATTAATTGTGTCCAAGAAGCTAATGAAATCAAACCTAAACGGGGACAAGGTGAATTATGTCATGGCATTTTTGTTACGTATTGTCATGAAGCATATCTTAATTAATAATATTTTCAGAAGTAAATATTATCGTGTATTCAAGACCTCATGGGGATCAACCGAATGTCAACCCAGGACTGACTCCATTGCAGGTTTCCTATTTATGATTGTAACACTTTATCCATTTACACATTTATGCCACTTGACAGCTTGCAATCAATGCGGCACCTGAGGAAGGCCCATTTGACATTGTAAAATACTTTCTTGATGCTGGAGCAAATACAGAATTGCCTCCAATTGGGGCAGAATTACATGCAAAGAATGTTGTGGCATATGCAAGGGAATGTGGCAAGGAAAGGGTTGCAATGTTTATTGAGCAGTACTTGACTGAAAAAGAGCAGCTGTGTACGGATTAATGTACTTTATTAATATGAACATAATGTAGGACTTTTATAGCTACAATTGACGAAAGAGTGTTAAAAGCTGGAGGAAAGATTGAGGCCGAATTTACCAATCCTACGTCAATGAGACGTTATTTGGTGCAACATCCTTCAGTGAGTAGCAATTAAATTTACATGAATTATGGGACTAACTTTATTTTTCTACATACATATTAGATACCCCACTCATTTGTTTATATTTTTCATCATTCTAACTTGTAGGTTGTCAAAATTCTTCAAACTCGCACATTGTGGCCGTCTCCAGAGAAAAATCCTCTATTGGAATTGGTTCCGCAAAGCCAAGGAATCCAGGAAAATGATGTGCTGGCCATGTTGCGTATTCTTGTAGAAGACTTTGAAATCAACCTTGAGGCCACTACTGATAATAAAACTGAAGATTCTAAATCAATCAGTAAGTTTTGTATAACGTATTATAAAGAAATGGAATAGCAATATATCCATTTTAGAACTCTTGATTACTTCCCTCCATGACCCACATTGTTCAGAAAGTGGGAAAACTGCCCTACAGGTAAGATTTAAAGTCCCGAGATCATGGTCTAGTTGCGAAATCAAATTCTTCAGTATAGTATCCCTGTAGTCATGCTTTTACCTCAGTAAACTCTACATCATAATTTACCTCAGTAAACTCTACATCATAATAAATACATTACTTCTCTTAACAAAATGAATTAGCCTACAAAACATAACCTATTTATTAGATTGCTGTTGAAAAAGCTTCTGAGAAAGGCCCTTATCCAGTAATCAGACTGCTGTTGGAAGGAGGTGCTGATACAAAAGTAACATGCAAGGTTACAAACCAACAAAATCAGCAAAAGGATGTAGATGTCATTGACTATGCAAAGCATTTGGGAAAGGAGACTTTAGCAAAGTATATTGAGGACTATACCAGAGGCATTCTCAATGGAGGTAAAATTAGCTAATTATAAATTGAAACTTTTTTCACTTACCTTTTAGATGGAGTGTCATCCCTTAAGTCTCTCACTGCATCCATCCGACGCAAACCCACTTTAGAGAAGTCCATCCACGATGCCAAGGACATTGCTAGACTTATTGCTGAGAGCAAGGAAGACTTTGCTGCAAAGGAGAAAAAGTTCCGTGAGGACAAGAAGGCTCATGAGGATCTTCTTGTCAAGATGATGGGAGACGCGGACTTTTGTGGACGGATGAGGTTGAAGAAGATGGAGACAGAGTTGGAGGAGATTGTGGAGTTGACCAAGGTGCTCAAGTCGGTCTCTGATGAAGAACCAAAGAAGGAGGGAACAAAGCAGACTGTGGTTAGGCCAGAGTAACTTGTGGTAAATATTGTAGAACCAAATAATATTATATCGGTTTAAGAGTGCAAATAAAGAACTTTTTTAAAATAAGCATGAGTCTCCTCCTCTTAACTTTACTTTCTTCTCTCAAGATATTACACACTATCATATTACCTGTATTACTCTAAAAACTTATAGTCTGAGTTTGAAGGCAACAGCCACTATCAAGATTATTATGAATAATTAAGGAGAGCAAGGGAGCGGCAGCTGCGCCAAAGTTAACCTAAAAGAGGCCGAAAGGAGGAAAATTAGAAGTGAATTACAAGGAAGGTAAGATTGAGAGTTGCGTAGAAGTAAGCCGAACAAGAACTTCTCATATACATAATCTGATAATCAGAGTAAACGCTAGATAATCATTTTAATAATGACTGCTACATTGTCCGGATAGGAAGGAGAAATATATAGTGTATAATATTCTAACAAGAGTACCTGATACCGGTACCATGAAGGCCAGGGGTACACTTGCACTTTATTTAATATATTAATGCATGTTTAGTGCATTACTGCTTTTAATCATCATGTCTGTTGTCAACCAATAAATGGAAACTTTGGCTGAATTAAGGAAATGCTGCAAATTTGCAAAAATAAATCATTTTTTTATTCTTGGTAGATTGTAAAAAAGCTCCAAGAGAGGAAATGCTGGACTTCAGATGAATACAATTTTTTGCACTATCTGTGCTACAATCACACTAGGAAGATTGAATATCCGGACATGATTAAGGCTCTGGTTGAAGAATACAAAATGAATGTGAATTGTTTGTGCCACGTAACCCAGACGTTTCACACCCATTGTAATTATAACATTTATAAGTATGACAGTATAGTTGCAATATATTTGAAAATAGTTCCCCTTATGCAAATCTTCCCTAATCAACAAATTCATGAGCATCAAACTCCATACCTACCCTGGAGGGTTGAGCAAGTCACAATACCCATGGATAAGGATGTGATGACCCCATTACAAGTATGAAGAAATTCAAATGATTTACGTATTTAATTGTTATTTATTCAGTGTGCTGTCCGATGTCGTGATGTTAACTATCGATTTGGAACGGCCCAAGATTTCACTGTCATAGAGACACTCCTTAAAGCTGGGGCAAAAGTCGATCAGAAGAGTGTTCCTGAACAGGATAGTGCTCTTGACATGGCAAGGAGAGGAAAACATGATATGGCAGACTTCATTGAGACATGGAATATAGATGCTATTTACAAAAAGATGTGCTTTTCAGAGGAGGATCTAAGAAGCTATCTGAATGAAAATAAAGAGGTAAGAATAATTATATTGCAACTTCATTTTGCAAAGGGCTTCACCCTAAATAGGTTGTTGGAATCCTTCAAAGGGAACAATATTGGCAATATTGAAGAATCCGTTGATGGAGATATCCAGCATGACTGAGGATGAGACCAGAACTTTCTACAGCCGTAAAATGGCCTTGCGCAAGAAAAAGAATGAAACAATTCTTCAAATGATTAAGATTCTTGTGGAGGAATTCAGAGTGGAAATCAACTTTCACTCCAAAACTGGGTCAAGGTGAATTAGTTTCTAGCCATTTCATATTGACATTAAATTGTGATATTCAATATACTTCAGCGGTTAACATTATCATTTGCTCAAATGACCACCATGATGAAAAAAGTGTGAACCCTGGACTGAGCTTATTACAGGTTTCATTTATGTTATCTATACTTCAGGACCAGTCACATGTAAAGATTTGGTACTTTGACAGCTTGCCATCAATGCAGCACCTGATTCAGGCCTCTTTGAGGTGATAAAATACCTCCTTGATGCTGGAGCAAATACAGAATGGCCTTCAACAGGAGCAGAGTCACACGGAGAGAATATTGTGGCATATGCAAAGGAATGTGGTGAAGAAGAAGTGGCCATATTTATTGAGCAGTATTTGCATGATAATGAAGAAAGTTAGATTACATGTTGTACAAGAGGTTTATATTCTATTATTGTCAATATTTGACTTCTAATGGTCTTATTTAAAGGATACTATAGGACACCCTGTACCGGAGTTTGTGTTGCATTTCTCTGCTTAAAAAATAATCAGCTCCTACGGACGGGAGCCCATACTTTGTCCTACCTTTTTTATTTTACCCTTACTTTGTCCTACCCTGACCCTTACTTTGTTAGACTTACTTTGTTCTACCCAACAGAAAAACACCAAGCCTTACTTTGTCCTACCCAAGCAAAATTACAGCAAGCCATTCTCTTGCCTACCTTAGCAAGACCTATCTGACATGCTGAGTTTCAGATATATTGTACATAAGGTACGGTTTTCATGAACATAACTGACATGAATTCTTCACCGAAATGCCAATAATGTCAATAATGGGAGAAAATAAGTTAAATTGAGGTAGATATAAAACGTGTAGCACTGTGATAAGATGCCAGGTATAATCTACTCATATAAAGTCATGATCTTGCATTTTGAGGCAAAGCATAGCAAGTGTAGCATTGAGTTTTAATCCAAATGCATGTCATTCATGTACACAGTCCAACACATTTCTTCACATGATCCTGCACATTAAGGTGAAACTTTAAAACTGTAGCTTTTTATAAGTTATTTTGAATCCTATTCAAATCATAACTGTCCATGGAGCTCAACTGAACTATTAAACTATGAGTGCACATTGGAACATATAGTATATACAAAAGTAACAAAAAGTATTTCCACATGGAAATCAAGTGAATTGTCGCATTACAGATAACTGCCCAGAGCACATGGAGCATTACTGCAGTTAATTTCAAGTCAATGTTAACATATATGAAAGGAGTA
>LR139204.1:20908-47013 GCA_900659605.1 Tisbe holothuriae | reverse complement strand
AAAAATAATTTTTTACCGGTAAATTACCGGTAATTATCGGTAAAAATCTATGTAGTAAAAGTCCAGAAAACTTGAAAATTTGAACTAAAGTAGAAAAATTTTTAAGCTATGTTACAAGCAAGGAAAAGCTGAATAGGAGCTTCAAAATTGAATGTTACACTTTGTAACCTATCAATTATTTTTTAAATAGCATTTTTTGAGTTTTAGGTCAACATTGCTCCAATTTTGACAGTTTTATTATATGAGCTCCACATTTCGGTAAAATTACCGGTAATTTTTCTGTTACCGGTAAATTACCGATGTTCAATTACCGGTAATTACCGGTATACCGGTTTACCGAACCCCACACCTACCTGAGACAATGCAAGAATGTCGGGAACAATTAAATATTCATTAGTTGTGAGGGCGTCAAATATGTTTGATTATGTGGTATGTAAATAAGGAAGTCTTTAACGTAACTGTAGGATTAAATAATAAGCATAATGGACGCTTAATTAGTGGTTTTGAAGTTTTGGCATTTTACGCAATCAAATATGTAAACAAACATAATTTACAGGATACAACTACGGTATAGTAACAAGGCGATTAATATGTCCATATTGTTAACATATTTAATGCCAATATATTAGTTCAGAATATATTCTGAACTATGCATTGAAAGGATTATGAGTGCTTGTATCAGTTGATTTAACCGTTTTAACACAGTTTTAACTGCTGTTTGCCACCTATTTGATACTTAAAATTCAATTGATTTCAGTGAGACCTTTATCTTTAGAACCAAGCAGCAGACAACAAGTAACAATTACTCGGTCGATTAGACATTTTCAAAAGGATTAACACAGAGGTAAATAACTGGACACAAGTACTCGGAAATAATTGCATTGTTCCCATTGTAATGGTTCTGGGATAAATATTAGGTAACGTAAGTGTAAAATTAATGGTGCATGTTGGTCTAAAACTGATCTGGGTTTTCAGTATTCTTTTCAATATTGTTGTTGCGGCAACGCCAATTGTTCATAAAAGTTTTATTATGATTTACTGTAGAAGTGTAATTATAAATAGACTGTGGAATTCTAGTCTCGAATTTCATGAGTGCAACTGTGAATGAACTAAAGTGATTAAAATAGGAATCTAGTCAATGTCAATACGAATTAATTTAGTGGCATTGCATGGATATAACGTGATAGACGACGCAATAATGAAGTGAAGAAATATCAAATCGCCATGGTTAATCTTGTACAGTTGCAGTATCCAGAAACATTATTAATTTATTATACAATCACATATCACAAACGCTGGATTAAAGAGAGGTTTCGTGTATCTTGCTCTAAGTTCCGCGCTATTTTTCCAACCTGTCAAGTCGCACATAGAGCTTGTACAGCAAGATATTAAACATCATTGCCTACTCAGCAGCCGGCAGCACACGAAAGCAAAAGTGCAGATATTACGGAAAGCCAACGAGACAATATGTGGCAAATGCAAGTTTCATTCATTGAAAAAATGTAGAAAATGTCGCTCAACTTTGACCTGTCTTTGTCTAAATTAATTGTTTAGAAATAATTAGTTTGGTTTATGTAGCAAAATAGCTACTTAAACATATAAACTTGCACGTGGCAAACTCAACTTTCCCTTTTCTTCCCCCGGCTTTTTGTAACTGCCACTTTTTTCTCCTCCTTTTCAGTCAAAAACTCCGAAATCTGCTTCAATGTTTGAGAAGATTCACAGTTGACATCCCTCGAAGAAAATGACCAAGATCAGGCAATCAATAAGCTTAAACTAACAGTGTTACAGTGGTCCGTGTGCAGCTTTAATTAATTAAAACATCACAGTGGGTTACATCGGGTGTAACTTCGAGTCTTCGAGATGCTCCCCACCAAGCACAATGACATCTCCAAATCAAAGGTAAGATCAGGAAAATATGTGTTAAAATTACTTAATATAATTCATTATTCGCTCAAAATTATAGTTTTCCTTGCCCATTGCATTGGTCATCTGAAGTTGTCTTTAAACGCTGTAATAGGAATAGTCACAGAGGATATTCCATGCACGCTATTAGCTGCCTTGTATTGATCCCATATTCTGATAAAATTGTTTCAATGATCAAGTAGAGCTCCTTTTCAAACCATGCACCATTCGTATGAATCGTTTGGTATTTCAGTGACCTAAGATTTGGTACATCATCTATTCTCGTATCCAAACTATAATTATTCTTAAGCATACGTTGAGTGTATTCCAATAGAGTAAATTGATTAATATAATATTCCTATTTCCAGGGCAAGATCGGCCGCCTTTTGGAGAAGATCTCCGGCTACATCCGCCTCATCCTGTCCGACTCCAACTCTCGCAACCTGCTCGGCTTCCTCGTGCTCAACCTCAGCTTTGCCTTTGTCGAGCTCTTCTATGGCGTGTGGACAAACTCGCTCGGGCTCATCTCGGACTCATTTCACATGTTCTTTGACTGCACAGGTAAGAGGACAACGATTTATTATGCCCATGACCATGACCATTGTATGGACCACTGGAAAATATGCCAATATCTAGTCAACTATTCCATGATCATTGCTGCTATGAGAAATTTGTGTTTTCAAAGTTCTCCGGGAATATGCCACTATTATACGATATATTCCCAACCTTACCTATAATTTTTCTAAGTTCCCAACATTTGCATTCGTTCCATCGGATTTTTTATTACAAAAAGTGCTCATTTCCACCGTTTCAAGGCCGAAGAAAGATTCCGAAGAAAGAGTATATTTGCGTACTTTTAAACGGCGGTGAAGCGGCATTATTGTTACCTACCATATGTAATGTCAATGATACACGTGTGATGGCATAATTTTTGCTTGTATTTGTATTTCACGACGGTAGACATTGAGTAGCAATATCATGCATTCCGAACATCGTACACTTGTACAAAAGAAAGAAAGGAGGGTAATTTATTTCAAAAGTGACACGGATGTTATATTACGTCCAGTAACTTGGGAGTCAAATTCATTATTATTTCAACATAATAAGAATACACAATGCCGTTAATTAAAACTAAATTCAATATTATTGAATGATCGTATTACGTTCTTTGAATCTTGCTCAAACAGTGATCAATGCCTTGCATGATTAACAATAAGATAATTGGTTATTTCAGGTCTCCTTGCCGGCCTCGTCGCCTCCGTGATCACGAGATGGCGCGCCAACGACAAGTTCAACTACGGCTACGTGCGCGCCGAGGTTCTCGCCGGGTTCATCAACGGGCTCTTCCTCCTCTTCATCTCCTTCTTCATCTTCTCGGAGGCTGTAGAGCGGTTAGTGGAGCCGCCAGAGGTATTAAACATTTAGAATGATATTAAATCCAACTGTAAGCACATTAAATTCATATAAAAGTGGTTGCTGTTAAAATCTTAAAATGCAATTCTACTACACATACTGTTGATTTTCTTCGGCAGAACAGATACGTTTAATATTGGTAATACTTTTTTATTCTTTCTCCAGGTTAAACACGACCGTCTCCTCGTCGTCTCCATCCTCGGATTCCTCGTCAACATGGTCGGAATCTTCATCTTTCAACACGGCGGCGGCGGCGGACACTCCCACGGAGGACACGGGCACAGTCACGGCGGAGATGACCACGGGCACAGGTACGAGAACGAATTAACGGACATTTTGCATTTTACTTTTATTGTTTAATTAATCCATTTCCAGCCATGGGGGCTCCAACCAACAGATCATGAAGGGCGTGTTCCTCCACATCCTGGCCGACACGCTCGGCTCCGTCGGCGTGATCGTGTCCGCCATCCTCATGTGGGCCTTCGACTGGATGATCGCCGACCCCATCTGCTCCATCTTCATCGCGCTGCTCATCGCCATGAGCGTCTGGGGGCTCATCTCGGACTCGGTCAAGATCCTCATGCAGAGGCAGCCGCAGGAGCTCGATGATTCACTGCCGGAAGCGTTTAGAAAGGTAGTTTATAGGATTGATTACGTATTCTATGTAACTTTACACGACCATTAAAACAGAGGTACCTCGTATATGATATTTCATTACTTCTCCATGGAGTACACTATTAAATAAGCACTCTAATTGAGTAACTTTAGTACACAATACGATCGGTTACCATACTTACGAGTACTTGTTTTTTTCCAGGTAATAAGGAAAAGAGAAATTCGGATTAATGAACACTTTCTTCATATCAATTAAGCAACATGTTTAGTTACTTGGACTGTACTCAATTTGAAAAACAACCTGACACCCTTATACCTGGGTACATATGAGAATACATCTAATTAGCTCTGTAATTCCACACCTTGGTAATCGAAACCGTTGTTTAATTTCCAGATCGGCTCTCTCGAAGGCGTCCAAGGCGTTCAGGAAACCCACTTCTGGACGCTCTGCTCCAACTACTTCGTGGGCGGCGTGAAGCTGGAGGTCTCCTCCACCGCCGACGCCAAGTACATCGTCAGCCACACCCAGATGATCTTCAAGAGCATCGGCGTCACGCAGGTCTTCGTCCAGCTGGACTACGAGCACCACAAGGACACGTACCAGAACCTCATGCGGGACTTTGCGTCGCCGCAGGAGACGCAGCCGCTGATGCAGAGGTTGCCGCATGGGGGGTATGACGCGCATGGGCATGGGCATAGTCATGACCATGGCGGAGGCCACGGTCATAGTCACTAAAAAGAACATTCACAAATGGTGTGTCGAGGTCCGTGGTGGTTGTGTATTATATATTTGAAGATAGCTGTCACTAGATTTAATTATTTGGTTGTTTATTGTTGATTCACATCGCATTTAATTGGAGATTCGTTTAGGATACCACGCCTGGGTTTTGGAGCATTTTTCATGATTCTGCCAAGTAATGTCGCAGGTATTCATACAGTTTTAAGGGAACGATAGCAGAGCATTGGACACATTTATACACCGCTGAAAACGCAAGCTTTTAAAACGTGTTTGAACAAAATATCAATGTGTGGTATATAAAATCATTTTGAGACTACGAGTTTATTAGCTATATAAATGTTATAAAATGGAGCAGAAAATATATGAATTATATCAGCAAACAGTCGTCGACGTTTTATTTGACGTAATTCAATTCTCAAAAGGAGGCACTTTTATGCATAAAGTCTGTCTCCGTTGAAAATCACTATGGGAAAGATGCCGTTTATTTGAGAATATTTAAATCATACACGTTGGTAACAATTTCGCTGCTTTAATCCAATGTAAGAGTTGAAAAATCTTTACAAAACGAGCCAGCAAATGTAAAATGTCATCCACAAGAAACGGTTTCTACGAAGGACTTTTTCCACATTTTAAATACGTTTTATTTCTGTAATACGGTACAAAATAGGTATGAATCTTTATTTCACCAGAGCTGACGTGGCCTAGGTTAACAATACGGTATATGTGATATTTGCGCACATTAAGCATGGGGAGTATTAATGTATATAATGACATATCTTGTGAGAATAATTCGTTTTTCCTTCACGAGCATCGTTTAAAGTATCGCACAGACTCCAAATCTGTTTCTAGATGCCGAACCGACTGGAAAAGAAGGAGGAAAAATGCAATTAATCCCATGAATAAAAGGTCAAAACATGATAAAACGTGTTAGCGGTGGATTTAATGCATAAATAATTAGCTTAACTTTGGCCTACATATTCCAATTTATGACTCGCTATCTTGTTTTTATTGCGTTTACACCTGTTTTTGCTCCTCCCGCCTGTTAAGAGTGACAAGCAGATTTTAAATAAAGGGTTTTCAGAATGGGGCTTGATTTTATTTCATCTTGTTTGCAGAGTAAACATCTCGTTAAGGTAAAAAAGCCATTTCTGTAAATATTTAAAGGGGTGAAAACGATCAAAAACGTAGATTTTTGCATTCTCATCCAGGAGAATAATAGTAAATAACTTAACTATTAAACAGTTAGTATGAAAATTATAACTTATAAGCCTATATATTTTAAGGTATAATGCCGAATAAATTGGTGATAGTTGTCATACCTGTACCATCCCTCTCGGTGAGAATTCTCGTCTAACTTCTAGATTCCACGGACTCTTTAACCGCGTTATTAGACAATCGTCGCCTTCCTGAACGGTTACTCCCTGGAAAAAAACATTAAATGAACATGAGTTTAAACAATATTTTACTAAATATGCTGAATCCGCACAATTCACAGCGCTCAAACCTGATCCAGTAATAGCCAAGATCGTTATTCTGTATTCTCTTATTCTTGTAACATTGTGTTACATTATCGTCTTTTTACAATCATATCAAGAAGACATAAAACAAATCGCAAGACATATTTAAGCTGGTATTATCGTGAGATAGAAATATTAAATTAGTAATTAGTAATTAGTTTCTTACAGTTGCCTGCTCCCCACCGGGCAACGTCTCCACGTGCTCCTCCCCCAGCACGACCGTCCGCTCCTTGCAGTAGTCCCGCTTGAACACCAGCGTCCCACAAGCGGGGCCGTCAACAATGACAATCTTCGGACCCAGGATCACGTCAAGCTTGCGTTTTAACCAACCTACATCTGAGAAAGAAATAGTGGTTAAAAGCACTTAACATATTTATTGCAAATTGGTGAAAATCAAGGGGTTCCAGTAAGACACTTTTATCGGTGTTATATTCTGAGCGATTTTCCCGCTTCTTCTCGAAATGGAAGTTTGGGAAAACGTTTGATTCATTTCTAGGGATTCTATGTGTTAAGTTAAGAGCCAATTTGGTGCATTGAAGCCTAATTACAGATATAATTTAATAATTACCATAGGTATGTATTTTTCAGTGATGATTAATATACCTTTTTAGCATATATTAGTGTAATAAAATGTGCACAAAAAGAAAAGAAAAGAAAGAAGTGGCCGGAAGATTGGCTTCTTGCTCTCTTTTTATGGTGGTATCCCTAAGCATTAGTAACCGAGTTTCGGTAACTTCTCAGTTTTTCGTTTCCAAGAAATGACTCAGATTTTTTCACCGTTTTTGACGCCACTCTGGAGTACCTCCCTTTTAATTATCTTTGGTGAAAATAATCAATCATACATATACATTTTTATCCAAGGCTACTAAACCATTGTGGCCATTGGTTTTTTTTTATCTTTCATTTAATTAGAAGCATCATGAATGCACACTCGCCATAAATATGCATTCCCTGATGTCTTGTTCATTATTATGCACCATTCGCTTATGTCTTGTTCATTATCGTCGATCCTCCAACTGAATGAGTGTCGTAATGACTTCCTTTTAAAGTAGAAGAATCTCTGAGAGACGCACCCACGCAAAAAAGAGTCTTAAGACCAAATGGTGTACTTTTTGGATACTTTCGATAGACTGAAGTAGTTCCTAAAGCTCCTTAGTACGTTTAGTAGTACTTCAAATACCTGGGAATAGGATGATGGTCGGAAACTATTTCTGAATCTGAATCAAATCTAGGGAAAGTCATATCCAGACTTACACTTTGTAATACCGGACAACCGGTAGTGTCACATTTCCATCAAACTTACTCATATATTTAAGATACTCTTCATAGTTGTCACTCTTTTGATATTTGAATTTTCCCGCGAATGGCGTCCTGGCGATGGTGACGGCTCCAGCCGTCGACGAGGCCGAGTGGTTGCTGGTGGAGCTCGCGGTCGACGTCGTCATTACGAGGGTTGGAGCTCAGCTGAAATGATGGAAACAAGATCAGTACCAGGGTTGCCATTGTGAAACTATGAGTATTTAAACGCAATATATATATAAAAACATATTGAAGCAAGTATAAATTCCTTGAATGAAACTAGCTTAAACTAATTAAAAAGGAATTTTATAGGATACTCTTAAATGGTCGTATTTTAGATAGTACTGTCTTATTTCTAATGGATATCGGTTGCTACTTCGTCAAATATGAACACCAATTTCGAAACCTAATTTGACAAATTCAGAAGGTTTCTTAGCTAATTCTACTTTAATAATATGTATTAATATAATTAAATTGATATTTCTTTTGAAAGAGGACATTCTCGGACAAGCTTCATATTTCTATCTTGCAAGTCAAAATATACTGTAAGACACAATCTATCTATTATGTTTCTTTCTCCGTTGAAAATACATGAAGCTGAAAAGTGAGAGTCAATTTACACACAATTTCTCTTTTTTCTCCAGCTCCCGCTCAAAAATCATTTTTGCACACACTGCAAATATACGCAAAAGTTCAGCGAGCTCAAGCAGCAAACTGCTCAACATATGCACATAAAAGTGCAAAAAAGAGGAAAGCTGTCAAATGCCAATCAAACTGTTGAGGTCTAAATCCGAACGAAATGTAATCGCTTTCATGCATTTTTACACATTCTGCGGCTTTTAATCTGCGTTGTTTGAGATTTCTCTGCATAAATAAAGGAAGCGACTGCAAACAAAACGTGTGTCTGATTAATGAATGAAATATGTTTCAAGCGGAGCTGTCCGCAGAACGCGTAGTTACTGGACCTTGAAAATGTTTGCTACAGTGGAACTGTCGGTGTTTGATTTTGATCTAACACTACTGTGTTCCTAGGACTCATTCATGCAGCATGTAAGTGATACTGTGGTGCGTGTATGAGTAATAATACTCTAGTACATGAACATCTATGTTTTACATAGTTCGTTTTACCGTGCTTTTAAGCTCTCTGGTCAAGAGGTCAAAACGCCTTTGTGCCGTTTAATATCCACCGATTATAATAACCTTCCAGGACATATTTAAGGTGTTTGAAAACGAGTTTTCTTTTTGTGCGCTGGGCACACGACGACGATTGTGACGCGCGCGGTCAGCTGAGTTTTCACAAGTTCAGGGTCAGGAAGAAGACGAAGCAAATGAGACGAGAGCGGAATAAATTAGACTGGTTAGAAGTCATACTACTATGAGAATGTGGGGAAACGTATAATTGGAGGTCCGTGTCGTTTAAGTCTTTACAATTATGACTAATTGCGGTTAGAAACGGTACTAAGTCTTTTCAAAACAAATTTACTCCATAATTAAAATTTGCCCACTAATCGTACGTTCAATCCAAGATGAAGAGCATAATACACATAGTTTTCCTCCTTTCCTTTCAGATTTCACTCAATTCCATTGATCTCAAAATACTCCGATCTGGGCACGGGTCAGAAAATATTTTTAAAGGGCAGGACGTTGATTTTAATTAAGATAAACTGGCTTTTAAATGGAGGTGACGGGAGACAGGTTAATTAAGCTGAGATCTAGGCAGTTTAAAACCTTTGTTAGACTTTCTATCTCTACATATGAGCACATTCGAATATGTATTTTTTTATAATTCATATTTAAAATACTGTATAAAATATGGACATTTTTGTCCTGGCATGACAACAATATTAGTCATATATTCTTGGCAAACCGCATTGATGTTGAACCGAGAGGGAGAAAAAAGAAAATTAACGAATGCGTCTCGCATTTCACGCATTATTTGTTAACCTCTAAAGGAAAACCGACACACAATGTGTCCAAGGCCCGAAATGCACTAATATACGAGACCAGTAAAGCCTCAGAGCAATGCCCATAATTAAATTCGCCGCCGGTGCAGTAATGACGACTGCGAAATAGTTTAATGCTCAGTGACCATTTTGATTAAAATGACCCTGCAGCAAATATGCAAAATCGTTTAATAACATCCCAAAGAGTTAACTAAGCAGTAAACAAACTGTTTATCACGATGGTAAAACGCTGTTTTAAAGTTCAATGTCGGCTCCGTGAGTGTGTTTATTCTTCTCGTACCAAATATGGACTACTATCCTCAAGTCGCCTTCGTCGTCGTTGGCTAACAATGTATATTTTATATCGCTTCTTCTCCTTTTCAACGAAGGTGTCTTAAACCGTTTTCAGTGACTCACAGAAGGATAAGAAGAATAGGGAGTAGATCTGGTATTCGGCATAAACTATTATGAGGTTAGCCTTATATCAGATCCTACATGTGTATCGCAACATGTATATGACCATATAAATACCGATATAGAGCCTTATGGTTCTAGCATAACTCCCATAATTGAGCTAAAATGGTTCTTTTACCCCCTTTCTTTATAAGCCGATAGTATGTTCCGTGTTCCAGCTGTCAAAAGCTCTTTTTTCTACAAGATAAAGTGCTGAGAGCAAGAGACTAAGAGACTAAGAGTGGTATATGGTACGAAGAACATGCACACATTACATCCATTTACTACCATTATTACGAGCAAGGTTAAACGGAGTGGAATGCTATGCATATGATAAACAAGAATATATCCAGACAAAATTGCCATTTTTGGTTTGCCTTCAATCTGTCTTATTCCGTGATATGGATGAGACCGCGAATGCAATTGACATTTTCTTGGTCCGTTTTTGGACCCATCCAAGATTGGGATCGAAACAGTCTGAAGGGCAAAAAGAGACTTTAAAATGGCTTTATTCCTTGGTTGCAAAAGAGCCTAAAGAGCTGCATAAAACATGTACTAAACTTAATTAAACAAAAGCTCTATTATTAAAAGTTGTCTTCCAGGTGCATTTCTTTTTCGATCAAAGTTCTCTCTGTTTGAAACGTATCTCTTGAAAAGAAAACTTCACTGCAAAAATATTTCTTTTCACCATTTGCACAAAAGCATTCATGCATGAAAATAAGAAGGAGAGAAAAATGGAGATGGGGAAACATTATGGAATGATTTTGATCCTGTAGCCGAGGATAAAACAAGATACAAGTGATGCTTGGCAACGGGATACAACGAACTTTCGTCTACAATGTTATTGATACTTTATAAATATTTAGCTCATGTGCCGACTGTTGAGATAATTGTTATTGTTTACAGTTGAAGCATTTTTGAAGTGACCGTCTCGGGGTGAAATATCGGCCTCACTTTTTTGTTTTGAAAGTAAATGTTTGCTTACGAACCGTTGTTGTACATTTTAAGCATGTCCTTCTACAGCTCTTACCTTTCAATAAACACGCAGTCTGTATCTGTGCAAGTTAAAACTACTTGTCTAGTTCACATTATTCCAACACATACACAACTTTGATGACACTATTTGAGTTTTTTAACACTGAAACCTCACAACAAACAGTTTTGCGACGCACAAAATGCAGTTTAAAGTAGCGTTGTCTCTTGCTGACTGAAGTAGAATTTTTGGGCCGAACGCTCGGAGGCGTATTATTATTATTCGGAGGGCGCTGCTCGGAAGACTGGCTTCGGAGGTGCTCAAGAATCACGATATAGCGCGCGCGTGTATTTTTGAGATCTGCTGTCTGCATGTATCCTCGGATCCTGGGGCATTTTTTGCTGAACAAAATGGACAAAAATGGGGCTGTTCTCAAATTCTATGTTGTCGGCATTAATATGCAAATGATGGTAGGAAAAGAGATGTGAACTATAATATGACAAAAACTAATAATGCAATATTAGATACATGTATTCATATTTGGAATCATTTACCTAAATAATTATTAGGCACGCCTATTTAGTACTTTTTTGTTGCAAGAAAAAAAATCCTAAACGATTGTTAAATATCTTGCCCTGATTGCTACCATCTCATGTATTTTCCTGGGTTTCCCCACTTTTTCAAAACAAAAAGAAAATCACAGCGTTTTCCCCAGATCAATATACACCAATTGGGTCATCGTATGTACTTTGAGATACACATTAACAGCTAGAAAAGACAATATAACGACCTTGAGAGCAGTAGTAAAATTGAGATAAAACCGTGGGCCAAAAAGAAAGACATTCGTACATTCATTTTGCCAAGAGGAGGAGGAATAATAAACGCAATGGGGACCCATAAACTATTGCAATCTACAGAGAGAAGAAGATTCTTGTTTTATGTCCAATTAAATGGGCCAGAAAATGAATGTAGACTGGCTGAGGATGTGAAAAAGATATTCAAAAGTAGAGGGAAGTTTGAAAACGAACTTTGTCGATACATGTTGGGAAAATGTTACTACGAATCCATAAAACGGTGAATTATAAAATGTCAGAGACCTAGCTAGGAATATTAGTTGGTTTAAGGCATGATGAAATCTTACTTTCATTTGTACAAATCCTTGTTTAAAAGAAGTAGTACATAGTCGAGTATGCGTGTTGCACATCATTTACATTCTGTAACCAAATATAAAATCCTCTATCTTGCGACATTTTTTTGCATTTTAAAGCTCTATTTGAAGTTTCCGATTGCCGACAAAGGCAAAAGTGATTTGCTTAATTTTTCGCCTTCAAAAAGCAATGTCGTGAAGGAATCTTTTGTTTTGTCAGAGATCCTTATCTTTCATGCATTTTCAGAGTGTAAAAACAACGGACGAAAGAATGTACCGAGGGGAAGTTAGAAAAAAAAGATTATATACGTAATTATTGTATGTGCGTAATAGATCACAAACCGGTCTGTAGTGGCACACTCAGCAGCTAATTTTTTTTTAAAAAAATATGGCTATATTGGTTATATAATTTTGTAATGGTTGGCCATAGAACTAATACTAAAGGGCCCTTTAGTATTAGTTCTATGTGGTTGGCGCAGAGGTACGTATAATATTACCTATTACGCTTTATTCTTATATTTAAGGACCTGGGGATTGCAAAGGAATCATCTCATACATGTGATATTACATCCCAAGCATTAGTACTGATCCTGTCGGACCCTCCATCACCTTCATGGTCTTCTTGTTCTTCTTCTTCCTCCTCAAAAGTACACCAGCGTGTTGCACGTTCATGGGGTTTACGTTTTTCATGCTCCTTCCCGTGGATGTAAACCATGTATTCATCAAATGTATAATCCGGCCACGGCGGCTTCACGATGCTCCGGATCTGGACAGTCGGATTTCTCTCGTTCCGCGTTTTCAGGATGTCATAGCCGTAGAGGTTGAGCATGCAGTTGGAGCAGAGGCTCTTGTCACACTTGAAGCAGTGGAGCTGCTCAAAGGGAGCGCTGTCCAGGATGAGATCACCAGTATTGTTAGCAGCAGCCTCTTGGGTCACCCTGTTGAATAAATTAATAATGGAACAGTGTGTGCAATTCATATTGTACCAGGCAAGTCTCCTTCCCAACTATTCGATCCACTGTGCCCTTGTCTGCATTATTTCCATCTCTTCGGACCTGTCTTCTCTCCCACATTCCTCTCGCTGGCTCCCTTCCCCCAAAGAGTTCATCCTTTTCACACTTCCAAATGAAGCTGAAACAATGAAAGTGTCTTGAAATGATAAATTGACGAGTGCAATATTTCGTTGCACTTGTGAGGATCTACTGCTCTCATTAGAGGTTTTCCGGGACACACAGGACAGACAAGTGGTTGGTAGAAAGAGAGCTGGTTCATTTGCTCCTGGTTCGGACAGTCCTGCTGGGATCGTCTGTGCAACTGTAGCCACTTTTCTATTATTATCAATAAAACTGGAAATTCGTTCTACAGAAGACATAGTTTAAACATCTTACATTGCAGAGATAGCAGACTCTTCCTTGTTCTTCAAATAGCCTTTGATGCTTTTTCTTTTTATTATCGCACAGGAATATGCAGATGAACATCAGAACGAAGAAGGCTCCAACTGATCCAAATATGGCGCCGTGTCTGAAAGGAGTTCACTTTATACTGGCTAATACAATGCATACATGCTACCGTTACATTACTATACTTACATTGGATCCATAATGTCAAATTTCTATTGGATATCAAATTAAGTGATAACCTCAATCTTACACTTCAGAACAATTACTAAACTTAAACTTAACAACTATAAAATGACTTTTCTTTTGAAGCAGAAGGGCGTTGCAGAAAGCCTTTGGACCATAAAAATAGCTCGCGAACGTACAATAAAATCAATACAAAATATCATTATCCACGTTAGGGACGATTTAATTATTAATACTTGTTAATTCTTGTTACTTTGGTGTTGTCGATAATTTTAGGTGGCGACTGGCCGGACATGCACACATTTTGTTTGTGGCGTGCAGGTTTCTATCAGAAAATATTAAATGGACAAACTGAAAGGTAAATTCAAAGCATGGAGCATAAGGAACAGTGATATATTTATATTTAATTGCTGCTTTGATCTTTATTATAGCCCTAGAAATAATTAGATCTTTTCACAAATTGGGAATACTTTTTACAAATAAAACATCACACGACAATGCGAACAGATAGGGTCATATACTGTCAACGGGTATTTAGGTACAGTTTGGTAAGTGAATTGTGATAATGAGATAGTACACATTATAGACATAAAAATAGTGTGTAATTTCGAAATTTACAAGAAATTACTCATATGGTTATTTTTCTTTACATACAACGTCTCGCCAACTGACCAGAGAAATACAATATTTTTAACTAATCCGAATCCGAAGTTGAATCAGACACTTCTGGATTTCCCCTTTGAAGCCATGCATACCGCAGGATACTCTTCATCTTCACATCCGGATCCGCATTATTCAAGGTTCTCAAAATCTTATACCCATAATTGTTGAGCATACAGGGTCTGCAAAGGTTCAAATCACAGGAGAAGCAATGAAGGTGCTCATGGTTGACATTCAACTCATCCTGAACACAATCAAAGAAAATACAGTTGAACTTGTAAATAATAAATATTTTCCTACCAAACAATTGATTGCCTCTGAAAAAAGAGATTCGGCCTCCTTTATATACATGTTTTCTTCTCATCTCATCCGCAGGTAGCCTGTTACCAAAGAAATGCTGGCTACTGCACTTCCAGATAAACCTTTAAATGTTAATACTAGCAATATTAACAGGGCATTGTATAGTATATTAGATACTGACCTAGTTGGTGGAATTACTCTCATTAGAGGATGCTGAAAACATACCGGACAGACCAGAGGCTGGTAGAAAGAAAATGTCTCAATATTCTCCTTGTTTGGACAGCTGTTCTTGTGCTCAATCCAAGCTTGATCATGAAAACCACTTTCCTAGTTAAGGCTAAATTAGCTAAGGCCACAATGCGAAAGAATACAGTACAAGGTATTGTTGTCTTACATTGCATAGGTAGCATACATTTCCTTGGATAATAAACTGCTCCTGTCGTTTCTCTTTCCGCTTCTGGTACCAAACATAAAATCCATAGCCAAGGACCCCAATTAGGACCAATATTCCAAGTATTAAGATCCAGGCTTCTTCCATGTTTGGAAACAGGTCTTTTTTAATAGAAGAAATTAACCGCGCTCTCTTTGGTTTCGGGAGGTAAGTGGAGAAAAATCAATTATTGAATTGCTTATTCATAATTGAGGTTGCAGGAATTTTAAAAATTTAAGAAAATTACCTGTACTAATTTTTCTAAGATATAATTTTTAAACTAGGATTTGCCACACGGCGTATTAATTAGTTAGCAAAGTGCAACACATTTAGGCTTTTGGTTGAAATATTTCCTGTGCATCCCTCTTTATATATTTTAGATATGGTTCAGGTCAGGTTCAATTCTATAGCACAATTTTTCTAGATATTATAGGGCAGTACCTTGTCAGGTTCAATTCTATAGCACGCCATAATTGCAATTTTTCATCCTTATGCCACGGGGGAATCAACCCTGAGACCTCACAGGTCACAGGAAAAAGCGACTTGCAATCACGTCCCCGCACATTTAGACTTATGTACCCCATATGCTCTCGATCTCTTACTCGAATATCATATTAATTTCTGAGGCCCAACATTTGGCATTCATCCTTGTCTCATTATTCTCCGAATCCATCCTGTTCAATGTCCAAATAATCGCGTACGGCAATGAAAGATGGAAACAAACTTGACACAAGCTTGCAATGCATCGAGATTGGCTTCAAGTAATTGTTACCGATCCTTTAATATACCTTTTAAATGCTCCTGCGCCTCCTATTTAGTTCTCTCTACCACCTCATGAAAGATATGCTGTATGGCGCCAGCGTTTAGTAATGTTATATTTATGGTCTTTTTTGTATTTTGGTAGCTCATGACTCTCCATTATATTCTAATTAGATGTCAGGGCCTGATCCAATCATATTCGACTTTTATTCGATGTTCCTCGTCCATCAACTTAAATTACATTATCAATGTTGCATCCGCATATCAACTGCCACATTGAAACAGGTCCTTCTCTACAGTACTCCAATCTGGGCTGCTCAGTCCAGGCAGATTTCAGAATTCTCGGAATAGACTTGTTTACAGTCGGATTTGCCCCATTGAAGGTTGGCAGGATTTTTTCTCCATACATGAGCAGCATACAAGTTCGGCAGAGGTTCTGATTGCAAGTAAAGCAGTGCATCTGCTGATTTTGAACACTGCCATCATTTTTCAATCCGGTAATCTATAAAACTAACACATCATAAACCATATTTATGTAAAGTATATTGTTGCAGACCTCGCAATATAGTTTTTGATATGACACTCTTCGTCTGAGCCTTTTATCATATTTATGATCTATCATCTCTGGTACAACTGGCTGACCCTCAAATAGGTATCCATGATGGCATTCCCAAAGAAAGCTGAAAGTATGACATGTATATTTATATTGTGAGCAATGAATACTTGAAGCTGGTAATGCCATTTTTTATAACTTCCGCTTACTCATGTTTTGGCACCACCTTCATGATCGGGTGCTTTGGACATCTTGGACAGACAAGCGGTGGATAGAATTCTAGGGTTGCCACTTTGTCCTTGTTGGGACAGTTCAATTTGTGTTCAGGCCAGGTAAGAGCATTGAAACCACCAATCTACTTATCAAATGAATACAGTTAAATAGCAATATTAAATATTCAACTCACCTGACATAAATAACATACAATCCCTTGACTCACTCCCTTCTCTCTTACATTCCTTTTTCTTTTCCTGTTGCAAAAGTACCAACCAATCAGTGCCAATATAACGAGAACAATTGCTCCAAGACCCAAAAGAGCGTAAAAGAATTCGGCCATGTCTAAGATTTACTACATTACCAAATTGTAGATGTTTTTTTACTTAAGTAACGGTCGATTTAGATCCTATAGAAGCACCTAAAATATATATTTTAACTGATCCCTAATACATATTTTCTTGAGTGGCCAAAGTAAAAACATAAATCCTACATTGATCTTTTATGTACGTATGCGTATGCAGCTATTCATTTTCATGGCTGGTCGAGCGGTCCTTGTACTATTTATTGATTAAATATTTCCAAAACATATCCGGACCGATATTTATTATTTAAAACCATGTGGCCAAGAAAGCAAACAGCGCTTGGTCTCTGTCATAGTGTCAAAAGCAAGCCATTTAGTGAAAAATTTGCTTGCTTATGTTATAAAATGATTATTTTATACTCGTATGCTACTGTAATTCCACCACAACAAATAACCATAATATATGGTTAACACAAAATTTATTATGCCGTAAGAGTGACAATTTGAATTATAAGTCGTTTACGTTTATTTAGCTAATTGATATTTTTTGGTACCAGACAAGCAAATTTAGAAAGCAACCAATTTTCCCTGTACCTCCAATTTACAAGCTCACTACAATTACAAGTATTGGAGTGCTGGCTACATTTTACCTCCAAATGATCGAATGGGGAAGTAGAGAGAGAGAGGAAGGAGAAAATAGATTTAGTGCAGTTAGAAATTAGCTCTATTGGCACCAACCTTATTGTCTATCTCCTTGGGGAAATTACATAAATTTTAGAAGAATTAAATTTACATTTTTTTTAGAAAAATCAATAATGATGTAATTTTAGGAATTACAATAACATATAATTACACTTGAATGACATCCAGAATGACATTTTCCATGAAAATGTCAAGAATTACTTTTTAAATGTATTTTTTCCCCAATGCTTGCCAAAGAAGGTCTCAACATTCATTTGATCGCATAAGGTCGGTAACAATAGCACAATGGCATACGTGTGTATATGTTGCTTTATATTTCTCTAAAATAAGTTAATGACCATTTGATGGATGAGATAAAATTAAAACATCAATCAATAATTATTGACTCTCTTTTCACTTTTCTTGGGCATTACTAATTATTGATTATGTTCACCAGCTTTCCCTTTCTACTCATGTAATGAATAAAACTCACTTTTATAAAATGCATAAAACAGGAATTGCAATAATGTTGCAAAATATTTGTTTCCTTGACAATGGTTAATTTTCGAGGATGAATATTTTTAGGGACATTTGTGTAAAATCTTTGACTAATATTATCATATAAGTACCTGATAGTATGCTTGATAATGAGAATAATCACACTCTAATTATTAGAAGTATATAAAATTTGTAGCTTTTCTTCTGATGTTGACAAACTACAAGATTATATCTACATGATTTGCAATCCCGGATTCATATTCTGTCCATTCTGTAGCCCAGCAAGAATAATGCTCGGCATAAACTTCCTCTTATCCTTGCAATTGAGTGTTTCCAGCACTTTATCGTCATACAAAGTTATCATGCAATTCTTGCAAATACTCCGATCACAGAAGAAGCAGTGCAGCTTTTCCTCACCATAGTTTACCTTATTACGACCCTATCAATGAACACAGCAGCTATTTTTATACTCATATTCGTAGTGAGCATATACTTACATTGCATTCCAGTTTTGGTTCAAGCACCGTTCTTGTACCAGACACATATCTTCCACTCCTTGAGTAGGTACGTTTCTCAAGCTGGTTAGGGGCAGCTGGGTGGTCACCAAACAGATCCAGGCGATTACAATCCCAGAGCAATCTAAAACAATATTAAAGAATATTAAAGGCCCAGGAAAATGGCCGTCACATACAAATCTGCTGGAACCAGTCTCATGAGAGGATGATTTGGACATTGAGGGCATACAAGTGGTTGGTAATATGGTAGGTCAGCTAACTTATGCTTGTTCTGGCAGTTTAGTCTATGATTGAGCCAATCCATACCTTGAAATCCATCTATCTAAAAATAAGATAATTTGACTATTACAGTTAACTTCTATCTTAACACTTGGATCTTACATGACAGAGATAACACCGATGACCCTGTGTCAACTTCTGCTCATCCAGCTTTTGTTCCTTTCTCACACATCTCCAAAGACAGAAGAAGGGAATGCAGAACACCAGAAATAATACGAAAATACCGATCAAGGGGGCGACAATTCTGTGATTAACAGTTTAAAATAGTGGATTAAATAAGTACATTCTTCCTAATCTATTAGATTACGGGATTATTAGTTTATTACCCCATAACATCAGTCATTGTTGTAAAAAAGTACGTATGTTCCCCTAAAACTCGCTTTAGTTATTTTTCCAAGGTGTTTATTCCATGAGTTGTACAAGTCAACTAAACTCTGTTAATATTGCTACCTGTGAAATGAAGCAAACCTTCTAATATGATCATTAAATACCAATTTCCCCCAACTTTAGGATATTTATAGTCTATGAAATGCGAAGAAAAATTAGTCAATTATAAAGCTTTTCAGAAAAAAAGAAAGAAATTACTATTATTATAATTCATGTATATACGAAACATGCCCGAGCCGAGCCGAGATATATTATTCCCGTTAAGCTCTCTTTCATGAATCCTAAATTGTTTAAATACCCAATGGCCACGATGCTTCTATCATACTGTCATAAAAGGTCACCATAAAGGTAGGTACTAATGGCGCCAAGGATGTTAGAGTAGACCATTTGTCTTAAATTCATGAATGGCGCTTCCACAAGAGCAGCACATGCATGGTCTATTACTATATACGTAATATCCTTTCCACATTAGACATTAATATCGTCAATGCATAATACTTTTTGACGGGCAATATAAAAACCTCAATCAATATTTTTTTGAATATTTTTTTTCTCATTTCTTGTAGCATTATTGATTAATATTCACCAGCTTTCCCTTCCTATTTAGGTAGTAATTAAAATACACCCCCTGTTAAAACATAAATAGCAGTAATAGCAACATATATTTGATTTTTTGACAGCGGATAAAATGTATTACAGCATTATACGTATAATGTATAATGTGTATCCATTCCAGCCGTATTTTATGTATACACATTTAAATTGCGCCCAGGGAAAGTTTTACTATTGACTAATAGTGTTCAGTAAGGCGTCAGTCGCCAAAGTACAAATCCATGCATCATGCATTTCTTCAGGGACTCCACACTCGTTTTAGTTTTTGACCGTTTGTTGTTCAATTATGCTTTTGACAAGTTTCCCTGTTTAATAATAATGACCGTTATTAACTTATAAAACAATTGAGAAGTGAGTCATATATATGTATAAGTTAGGTTATACTCGCCGTGACTCCCTATACAGTCGCGGGTTTGAGGCTACAAATATGAAGAAAAAATGTTATGAAACCCTGAATTTATTGAATGGCGTTACCCATATTTTCACATGTCTACGTGATTAACACCCAAATACATGAAGTGTTCAATTGAATCTAAATTTATGTATCTGCACTTGTTTTCAACAAGGTCATTCATGTAGCCATGAATCCTTGTCGTTACTAGAATGATTTAAAATCAACAGTGATATTTAGGGAATAATATAGTGCAACACATGTTTGCATGGCGAAGGCCGCTTTGAACTACAGTATTACGCTTATTACACACCCTTTCATGAAGCATAGACCACTGAATTGCTGTGGTCTATGCATGAAATTACGTCAATTATATATTAGTACATGTAGGCTAAACCACTGCTCAGACGTGAACTTCATTGACTTGGGCGAGTGTCGCGTTTAGGTGTTTACAATCGCTGTAAATAAGCAGCATACAGTACTTTATAATTCACAAAAGTAAAAGGGTGAAAGAGGCATTAATGTTGAGTCAATGAACAATAGAAAAGATGAAAGTGTAAATATATTGCTTAATTTAGCTTAACTTTTACAAGTGCATGCGTAAAATATACATGCTCTTAAATATATTTGCTGTTCAAATACTAGACAAGTGACACTAGAAGAATTTTGACTTAAAAGTGTTCACAAAACAATGTTTCGCCTCAGCTCAAAAAAACTGCTCATTTTAGCTATATCCATGATGATTTTGTACAACTTATCAACCATTAATTTAGTGCTTAAACACTCTGCCAAAGTAGAAAAACATCCGGAAGCGGATCAAGGCTTCTGTGCAGCTGAAGATACAAACACTTTAATACAAATAAAGCATCCTTTATTTGAAAGACGGCCACCAGAGAGGAATAGGTTCGCTGTATTTGGTGGATATTACACAGGTTATCAAAAAAGGACTCTTACAAATGAAGGACTTTACCGAGCTGTCAGTCCTAACGATAAGCCAAGTGAGTAAAATTATACATCTACAGCTAACTCACACTAATATGACATTACACATAAGATGTATTCTTTGTTTATGTCTGGAGTCTGAAGAGAAAGCAGTGGTACTCAACATTTATACCACATTTGAAGGCTCACATAACACCATTTAAAAGAGTTTCCTTCATTCCTGGAATGGAACGGGTAACAATAGAGTTGCCATAATATGTACAGTAGATTCGCTTTTAGAATTTTACTTTAGTTTACATGGAAGTTAAATCTAGCTACTTCAAAACTGCCATGGATAAGACCAGGATTCGTTATGCCACAAGACCATAATGCGCTGATAGCATATGCTGATGCCAATCCTAAAATGACATTTGTGAGCAAATATGAAATACACGGTGGCATCCAACCAGTGGCCAGAAAAGATTTCCTTTCAGTCAAAAGTGACTATTACATTCAAGAAGTGATTGAACCTCCATTTCTGATCAAAGGGCACAAAATTGATTTAAGTATGCATGTTTTGATTGCATCTGTAGATCCTCTAAGGTATACTTTTTGAAAAACTTTGGCCAATTACATCAAAGATCATTTTAGGATTTATGTTCGTGACAAAAAGTTAATTCGAATGATGCATGATCCTTATGACCCAAAGGACTACTCACATGTGTCTTCAGATAAGGAATTTGTGTATACAAAGATGCTAGAGGGAGCTCCTGGAGAGAAAGGGGCACATTTACTAACAAACTATCTCCTGAAAAAGTATGTGTACACTATATTATATGATGAGCCATGTTTGCTCACTATTTATTATTAATAGAAACATAGATGCCAGCAAAATATACAATCAGATGACGGTTCTCATTGAGAAGACTGTAACAGCATTTAAGCCTGCTTTAATGAATGGAACATCTATCTTGGGGGCAGTAAAAGGACAACTTTTTGTACCAACACGGTGGGACTTTCTTGTCAAAGATGACCTTTCAGTTCACTTAATGGAAATCAACGACTCACCATTGATGCTAGGAAAGAGCAACTCCTCATACTATTTTGAATATGTCATAAAACTGACTGGTGTTGTGGATTGGAACAGGGAAGGGTCTGCAGCACTAAACCCCTGTAACTTGAAGCTTAACTCTGAAATTGACTGTAAAAGCCTTGGCTGTCAAGACAACTGTGCAACCAATGTCATGTGTAGATTGTGCTTATCATGTATTAGTGAGGATGATTTGCTTGACATTGCAATGACCTTCAGAGAGCAAGAGAACAGGGGACCGGTCTTTCAAAGGCTGGTTCCAAGGACAAGTACATGTGATACGGCTGATATGCAAACACTGACTGTGTTAGAAATGTGGCTTTGTTCAATGTGTAAAAAGGATATAGAGTGGTGTGATGTTGACCACTGGAAGTTGCAAACAGGAAGAGTATGAGACATAAGTACTCAAAATTGTATAGGAATAAATATAACATATTAATCATAATATAGCCATAAAAGCTTTGTATTCATTTCTTGCCTCAATACAATGAAGCCACATGCACAATGTTTCACGTCATTTTACCAAATTTAAACCATAAGGCTGATATTTTAAACATTTATATATATTTTGATGTATTTTAAAGTACAAGTTCCAATGCAAATGTAAGCTATCGTACGTCTGTTCTGTTCTACATGAATGTCAGCAATGTTGAATAATTCAAGGAGACTCCTATTCTTATGTACATTGCTAGTGGTCCTGTACAACCTGTCAACCCTTTGGATTGTATGGAGAACTCGGAAGGTCAATCTTAATAGCGTTCATTGCGATGTATTAGATTCCAATAATTTGCTTCAAATTAACCACCCACTTTTAACGATGAGAACTAATACTAGTGCAAACAAGTTCATCATCTATGGAGAGCAGATTTACTCCAGCTATCAATACAACACGCTAATAGCAGCTAATTTTACTCCTGCATGGAATATGGATGTAAGTGTACATTATGCCCATAGTTTCAAATCAAGTATGTCTGTCACATTTGTACTTTAATTGTGTCTGTTGAATAAAACAAGTTTCTTTTCAGCCAGACATATTTTTCATCTATGTATGGAGTTACCCACGGAAATTTTGGTATACAAAGTTAGTCCCAAAATTAACTAAGGCAATCAAACCATTTAAGAAGATTGCATTTATTCCTGGTATGGAAAAGGTACTATTTAAGTGTTCATATATGTTGCATGAGAAACATAAAATTATTTTTGTTCTATGATGTAACTTTAATTGTCTCTGTGACATAACAGCTAACTTGGAAGCTCCTATTGGCCACTTCAGGGTTACCATGGATAAAACCAGGCTTTGTCATGCCCAGAGACTATGATAAACTAAAATTATATGCTGATGAACATCCAAATATGACATTTGTGAGCAAATATGAACTCCACGGTGGCATTCAGTACGTTGACAGAGAGAATTTCACACATGTCCCAAGTGACTTTTACATTCAAGAAGCTATAGACCCACCTTTCCTTATAAAAGGCCATAAAATTGATCTCAGCCAACATGCACTCATCACATCAGTGGATCCAATTCGGTAAGGAGACCAGGTATATACATAGCTATCATGGAAGACGAAAAACGACCTTTTCCTCCATGATAGCGGCATTTCCTATTCTATCGCCTATTTTTCAGAATATATGTCCGTGACAAAAAAGTGGTGAGGTTAATGAGAAATAAATATGATCCAAAGGATTTCTCTCACATTTCATCTGATAAAGAATTTATATATCAAGAAATTCTTGAAGGTGGTCCTGGAGAGAAAGGAAGCCAAGTTTTAACAAACTACTTGCTGAAACAGTAAGTCAATATTGTACACCATGCACTTTTTTCACTCTTGTCATATACTAAAATGGCATTTTACAGTAATATAGATGCCAGAAAGATTTACACCCAGATGACTTCCGTGATTGAAGAGACTGTGAAAGCATGTCAAAATACCTTGATTAAAGGATCAAACACTTTAGGGGCTGAAAAAGGACAGCTCTTCTTTCACTCCCGGTGGGACTTTCTTGTCAAGGCTGACTTGTCAGTTCACCTTATGGAAGTCAATGATTCACCCTTGATGAATGGAAAGAACAGGAAAAATGCATCAACATTATTCCGAGATGTCCTCAGACTTACTGGAGTTATTGACTGGAATAGGGAAAATCAATTGAATGTATGTGACCTAAAATTGCATTCAGAAGAGTATTGTCTGCTATTGGATTGTGACAACAATTGCCATGTTGATGTCCAGTGCAGATTATGTTTGCCATGTATTAGCCAAGATGATCTGCTAGAAATTGCAATGACATTTAGAGAGCAGGAGAACCAGGGAGAAATATTTCATCGGCTTGTGCCAAGAACATCCTCATGTGACACAACTGGTCTGTCAAAGATGACTGTGTTGGAAATGTGGCTTTGTAAGATGTGTAACGAGGACTTTAATTGGTGTGATGTTGACCACTGGAAGAGTTTGACTGGAAGAGTATAACTGGTACATAGATAATATGGAAATTTAACAATATCTCTGGAATACCTTGAAGCTTGCAACATATTTAATATTTAATGAACAAAAATAAAATATTTAAAGGCAGTAATACTATTGATTAAAGTGTAAATAATATAACTTATAACACATAAATAACATTTGAAGTTAGTTCAGAAAATGATATTATTATTTATGTAAAAAAAATCGGAAAACTTAAAATAATACGATTATGCAGTTCAACATTCATATTTTATTTTTATCAGCTAAAGGTAACCCGTGAGAACGTGACACGTGGAAAAATGCTTTCAAGTTCGGAAGGAATGGTAGAAATTTACAAACAAAACATGTTCGAAACGTATTGTTCACATACGGTACAAATCGAAATTAAAATGCTTTTAGATTCACACATGTTATATATTGACATATTTGGGCATTCATTCGGCGCTTTTCCACAGGTAAATTTTATAACTAGTTGCTGAAGAGCGCCGACATTTCAGACCAATGCGACTGCAAAAGAGGCCACTACTAATCTTCATTCTTGCAGCTATAGTGTACTTTAGTCCTGTGTATAAAATAACCTCTACTTTGAAAGTGTTTAAAATTACATCCATGTTGAAGTTTTCCTTTACAAAGAGACTTCACTGCTCTGGCCAAAGTTCCCATAATCTGCTAACAATTGATCACCCGTTATTCATTGAAAGAGATCCGTCCAACAACAAGTTCCTAATGTACGGAACCATTTATACAAAGTATCCGGAGAGGACATTAAGGAAGGCAAAGTTTAAGCAGTCCCATAAGCTGTCACCTATGGATGTAAGAGAGAAAACACGAAATTACATTTGAATACCAACTACAATAGTTGAACTCCTTAAGGCATTCTTCGTGTATCAATGGGGCTTCCCGCGCAAGGAGTGGAGGACAAAACTCATACCTGAGCTTAAAAATAACTCAGATCAGTTTAAGAGAATAGGATTCATTCCAGGGATGGAACAGGTATGAAATGAACGTTTTAAGAAAAGGATTTATTCATTTTTAATACTGCTCAGTTCACCTGGAAGAAGCTTTTGGCCACATCCCGTCTTCCATGGATCAAACCTGGCTTTGTTATGCCTCAAGACTACCAAGAATTGATGAGATACTCCCAAGACAACCCCAATTTATCTTTCATCAGCAAGTATGAGCTTCATGGAGGGATTAAGGCAATCACAAAGGATGAGTTTCTTAATGTCAAGAGTGATTTCTACATTCAAGAGGCAATCGAACCTTCCTTTCTAATCAAGGGACATAAGATTGATCTAAGCCAGTATGTGCTCATTACATCGGTGAGACCATTGAGGTAGTGAAGGTACATTCATATACCGATAACATTTAGAAGGTAAGGTTTAATACATGATTTAGGGTTTATGTCAGAGACCGAAAAATGATTCGAGTCATGAAGAACAAATTTGACTCAAAGG
>LR139204.1:0-20808 GCA_900659605.1 Tisbe holothuriae | reverse complement strand
CACGACCTTTTGGTTCATTCACTAGACCGCCATGATCGCAATTTTTCATCATCATGGCGCTGGGGGGAATTGAACCAACAACCTTCTGGGCCAAAGGATCAAGCAAATTGTGACCACGGCTGCCACGTCCCCCGTTTTTTGGTTTATTTTCCATTTTCCTTCCTCTCACAAGAATTCTCCATTTTCCTTCCTCCTGATACACACTCATGCCTGCTTAGCTGAAGAAGTTTATTGGTGAATTAACCAAAAAACTTCCTCCTTTCCTTCCTGTGTAGGAGCTCTCGTAGTACATGAGCATTTAATCAGTGTTCTTCCTAACACATTAATATGGTTTACAATATAAATATTTACCTTCACTCTCTCCCTAGTCTCATCCCAAACTCCTTCTGCAAATGCACACCGAGTATTCACCGTGATTGGCCCAGTTGGTATTTCACCTTCCAGTTGATAAGTTGGGTCGTCCCCGATCCGGATTTCCACATCAGTGTGATTGTATGAGGTGTAAAGGCGAGAGGTGATGAGAACACGAGTTATTTGGGCTAAAATTACCCAGTATTAGAGGAGAACAATGATCATAGGCATTGCATAGGTTTTAAATCACTTTTCCAACAATATTTAATATGGTATATGTTTTGTATATAAACTATTGCGGCTATTCTAAAAACCATCATATTTATATTTTCAGTGGTAGATATAACATTGCATAAATTGGTTTCCACCAAGGGGTGCTTACAGGGAAAACATTTGATTTTTTCTCTTTTTCCAGCTCTCACTTTAAAGAGTAAAATGTCTCATTAGTGTATCATAAGTCCTTACAGACTCAGCTTTCAGGCAGCTCTTGCTGAAGCCGTCAGCAAGCAAACCTTTTGTCTCTTACATTAACCTTGAACTTTGGTAAATACATAAATTAAATAACCTCTTTAATATAGTGTATATAAGTCAGTTCATACCTTGTAAAATGTGGTTGTTTTAATAAAACACCCTGTATTTTTAAATATGCATAAATATGCACTTAAGTGTGCCAATTATACATGTTGCATTACTGAAACGTCATATTTTAGTGCCTCTAACGGACGTGGAATCTGCCTTCAATGTGGACTTAAATGACAATGCCGTGACCGTGCCCATGACTACTGTCAGGACAATTACAACAATAGAATCCATGACAGATTATAATGCAGCATGTTCCCTGCATACAATGGGTGCATTGGTTGCATTAGAATCCCTCATGTTAAGAATGCTGGTCTAATATGAAATATATCTATAGAATATTCAGTTTGAATAATCTGACACGCATCCCATCACTCTTGCGCCTGTTAGTTCAAATTCGTCCGCTAGGAAATCGTGACCAGATGTATTAATACAAAAAAGACTTCTTCTATGGTTTTACTGCTGGCGCCCCCCTGCGGCCATTCACTGAACTTAACGTAAGGAAAACCAGCCGTTTGTCGATAACGTTATTAAAAGAATGCGGGGGAAACTATGAACTATAATTAGACTTCCGGTCACGCAACCTCGAGGTAAACACGCACCACGATTTCCGGTCGTGTTTTCTTGAACTAAAAGAAGGAAAAGAGAGAAACTTAAACCAACAATACTGGCCCTCTCGGATGGGTCCAGCCCTCTCCATGGTGACCATCATGTGCTCCACCATGCGCCCCACCACCCCTGCCCACTGTAACAAGTGATGGCCCCCTGATTCTCCCGATGTCAGCGGATTTGGATCCCTTCTTCTAGTCGACCCCTGCCGTGCAACCAACACTGGGACAACACCCAGGAAACCCCCTACTCGACTTGACCGCTGTACGAATTCCTCTGCCGTTTTGGAGTAGTGCAACCAACAACGGGGCCGCGCGACATCGGCCGCCCGTTGGACTGCTGTGCGAATTCCTCTAGTAGGAACGTGGCGGGCGGGGAGGACGCGACGACTGGTAAGGATACGACGGCTGATACCAGACAGACACGTCGACCACGTCGGAGACGCCGGCCAAGCCGCACACGCCTGCCGAGCCAGGGTTGAGATCACGCAGCATCGAACGACGGGACAGGGTAGAGTCCATGCAGCGAGGTCGTTGAGCAGGCTCCTGAGGATGTTCGAACCGAACCAGGACAGGAAGCACATCGAGGGGAACGGCGAAACGAAGAACGGAACAAAGACGACCAAATGAAGGAGAAATTTTTAAATTAATGTAACAAGTGTGACATATTTCGTGTTAAAGTTCCTCTTTTCTGGATTTAGAAGTTGTGCGGGAAGCAGCCTATATATAAATGTCTACGATGACATATTGTGGTGTAACCTAAAGGCTAATAAAGAAAGAAAGAAAGATATGACATACTTTTATTACCAGATAATGCCTTAATCAAAAGATGATTTTGTTAGATGAATAAAACACTAAGGCTAACATAATATTACAATATTTATCGCTAAATAACATTGCACAATATATACATGTGTATGTCAAATAATGGTGAAATAGAACTACCAAAAGTTAATGTTCAATCTATTCAATGTAGAACAATAATAAACTGGTTAACGCCAGTTATTACTAAAATACTGAGCTGGGGGACTTTAGTTATAACAAACGCAAGTGGTCAGACGTTAGTAGTAAGAATACAGTTTCATGCATATGTTGGTGCAAAATATATTTTGCAGTGGATTGATGGTTTATGACAGGTTTTATTCTAATTATGCTTTTAACACACGTATATACTTTAATACATTAATTATATATACAGTCATTGTCGCTGTTAAATTAACTTTGCTTGTTCTAAAAATTGTAATAATTAACCAAGATTCTCCTTCAAAGGCTTACAGGGTGTCGGAGGCCAAAGGCTTGTCCAAGTTAGTCAAAGTATGATACAGACTTTCACAGTAAAATTCTTAAGCTTTTGGTTAATCGGGTTATAAGAATGGTGTTCATACTCGCATTGAGTAAGTGTTGGCCATCTTTAGCATGATTGAACTAATAAAAGTATGTTAATATATGCGCTGTGCTTGTCTAAATGATAAACATCAGTAACTTGATGACGAAATTGGGTATCATGACTAAATTTTGGCATTATGTCTTAAATGAAACATATCAAAATTAGGGCAGAACCAGCGATGAAAAACTAACGGACACTCTGACAGCTCAACAAAAGTAATTTCTAACCGCAGACACATGTGTATACATTTTTTCCGGAAGATGGCACTGCCCACCTTTTGGCCAAGGTCCATGGAAATCAATGAACTTATATACTCTTTGATGGAAATATACTTGGCATTTTCTTAAATTACTCAAGGCCTTGGAAATACTCAAAGGTGCTTGCCACATTATATGCAAAATATGACAGAACAAACTTTATGATAGCATTTTCAACAGACTCCTTTGAAGAAATAAAAGGCTTTTTCAATGCTCTGATTGGCCAAGGCGCCTATGGTGACATGAATCGTGACATAAGTAAAATTCGCCGTTGTGTGCGGTTCTCATTTAGAGAGTTCGCACACGAGCATTAAAATACCGGAAAAATCTGTAATTTGTGTCTTATTTTTCTCTTTATATATGCATTTACTGAAGAAGACCATTCAGGCCAAATCTTGTGATACATGCAAGAAGCTCTTTCCTATGTTATACTCTGCACTTACGATGGCCGGCAATATGTTCCATTAAACACGCAAGTGTACGAATACCTACTAACGTACTAATTATGCTCCAACTATAGACAAGTAATGTGAGGCCGGCCACCTCATTTTCTGACCTAATAGTTTCCGTCAGGCCCCCCACTTGTGAACAATACAATCATGATCCGACATCTACTTCTTGTTTGTTGCTTTGCAGTCCTAATAACTGAATCTGTACAAGAACGTAATGGATAAATTGAGTTATATTGTACAGCATCAATAATATGTTTATTATTAGGCATTTGCGATGACGGATGGTATAATGTGATAGCTGACGATGGCTCCGATTTATGCATCTAGTAAGTGCAGTACACAGGGCATAAAGCCATTAATAATGTAATGCACGAAAGGAAGATCAAGATATTGAATTGTGCTATCAACCTGCAAAAAAAAGAAAAATATGAAATATTTATTGGAAGTCACATGAAATATGAATTTATTTTTAAAAAGGACATTACTGTATAGTGTATATTCATTCTATTCGAAGTGGTATATTAGGAATAGGTACTATAATAAGAGATAAACACTTTTAGATCCGTGCATTAGACTTATATTAGTCATCAAAGCTGTATAAAGACACCCAATATTCCAGCCTGTCCACCAACAAAAAGAAGTACCCGGATGCCGTCGCCCAATGCGCTGAACTTGGCGCCACCCTCCTTCCCCTGGAGCACCTCCAAGCAGTCTGGGACGACTTTGAAGCCAGGGCCGCCAACCCAGCCGAGAAAAGGACTTATAGGATCGAAGGAGTGAGTTATGGATATGGAAAGTGGATTCTGGACAATGGATACACTGGATGTGTGTAAGTTTATGAACAGTCCACCCAATGTATAGCAAAGCAAATATATGTGTTCCATAAAATGGACCAATTTAAATCTTGCTGATGCAATATTAAGACACTTTAAAATCTATCTTAACTTACACTATACCTGGCAGTAAGGTTTTCTTCCAAAGTAAAACTACCGGGTGACTCAACTTTCATGCGACAAACACACATTTGGCCATTTCTCAGGCATATAATGAACAATAACTGCTTGCATGGTATCAAAACGAAGCTCTATTAAAACTGCATTTGACACAAGTGTGATTTTAGTCAATTTAGTCTTTAAACTAGTTTCTAGTATCCCTAAGTTAAGTGACTAAATTTGTGTTTACGCGGATTTTGGATATGCATTGATTGCTGAACAAAGTTATAGGAAATTATCAAATTCTCTTTTAAAAGTTGCCATTACCATTCAAGACCCCATGATTTTAATACAGAGGTGAAAACATTGCCGGATATAGTAAATAATTACATTTGAATTATCCGAGCTAGGGCCATTTTCTCCTTAAATTTGACTCATTATTGCACCCTCACTTAAAATATACTATAATTAGCCTTTGTACCATAATGAAGCAGTATTTTTTACTTTGCAATCAGCAATACAATGCTTAGAAAGTATTCTGCCTTGTTGATAAATAATAATATGATTCCTTATTTAGCAAATGTGGGTTCAGATAGCAGGGCATTTCAATGAGTTCTCTTAAGCAGGGCTGCCATTTCACAAACTACAAAATGAGCCCTTTCATTAACATATCTGCATTTCCAATCAAGTAAAAATATATTTAATTGAGCTTATATATGATGTTATTTATGTAGAATATGTTTCAGTTAAATACACTTTTTACTATGATGCTCAATATTAATGTTAAGCCATATGAAATATTAGCAGCCCTGCAAAATCCGCGCAAGGGAAACTTGCAACAGTTCATCCAGTAGATCATAGGGGTGATATATGGTATTGTTACTGGCATTGGTAATATATATAAGCAATAGACAATTAAATTTGCATTCTTTTGATACCAAAAACGCCTACTTTTTGTTTTAAATTGTACACAAAATATTCAATCAAAGAAGTGTCGCAAGAAAGTTGAGTCACCCGGTAGTATTGCGCTAGTGCCATAAATATTGATTTCATTATTATTTTCATATAAACCTTTGATTAAGATATTTCTAATTTCAGTGAATTCCCCGAGGTCCTCATCCCGTCCAAAGGTATCCTAGCCTTGCCCGGTAGAACCATTGGTCTGGCCGCCTCACAAAGCCGCATAAAGATCAAGAACCCGAACGCAAAGTTATACTACGCGTGCGCCATACATCGTAAGAAAAAAAGTTCCTTTATGTCCTCCAGATCTGAATATGGAGACTGTACTTACTCGGGAGTAGTTGAAACATCTAACTAAGCATATCAATATATGTAGAATATACTTTGGAATCCGGGTCCGGGTACAGCTTGAATCTGCCAGTCACTGTATAATTGTTACTTACTGTCATCATTTATTATCTCATACCACTGTGTTCCAGACCCTCTGATGACCACCCTTGAGCCGTGTTCCGACGGCCTCCTCCAATGCCCTGATGGATCCAATTGCATCCCAGAATCCTGGATCTGTGACTATTATGTGGACTGTCTCGACGGATGGGATGAACTCGATTGTCGTGAGTTGACTTTAATAATCTTATTTAAATATACTATATTGGTTATAGGGTTAGAATGAACTTATTGCATGCTGTCCTTGTCCTTTTCAGCCACTCTTGCCCCCACCGGGTGCCCGCCCAACTACCTTCCCTGCGACAACGGAGAGGAATGCTATCCGGAGCACTGGCAGTGTGACTTTGAGGCGGACTGTGCGGATGGATCTGATGAGTGGGGATGCCGTAAGTTTTATTATATTATATCATATTAGGACTGCAATAAGATTGGGCATAATGATGGTCCGAAGGAGTTTCATTTCATATTCTGTCCTAAAGGTTACATAACTATTATTATCAAGCTGTGTTAGACTGTTAGATTTAATTACTCCATTCACTCCATAGCTACCCGTGCACCCCCGCTCGAAGTCTGCCCCCATGCGAACATGGTGTTCTGCGTGGACCAAACCGGGTGCTACTTCCCGTGGAAGGCTTGCGACAACTACTACGACTGTTATGACAAGTCAGACGAATCGAGCAGCAGATGTAGTGAGTAGTGCTAACAATATACCATATAACTACAAATGAGGGGACAATGTCTATGGTAGCCTGTGTTTTCTATTCAATCCTGAAAATAATGGCTTCGTATCAAATACAGTGAACAAAATATTGCACGTTTCCCATTGTTTTGTAACGAGCATTCACATGTGTTTCTGAAGCTAGAAAATGTATTGTATTAATGTAAAAGGTTAACCTATTATTTAAACAGATCAATGACCTCGATGCCCTGTACGGTATAACTTATTAAAGGGGACATAGAATAGATATTGCACAGCTTGCAGCTGCAGCTGAAGATAATACTCATAAATTGTGACCAAAAAACCTAATATTATACATGTAAAATAATACAAAGCACGAAATTATTCTTATGAATGCAACAAATCACTTCATAAAGTCTTATTTCTATTTCAGTTTCCAACCCCGACTTCAGCTGTGACAGCGGCAACACCGTCATCCCCGGCGACTGGAAGTGCGATGGCGAGCAGGATTGCGATGACAACATGGATGAGGCCATCGAGACATGTCGTAAGCAAACAATGAGCACAGTAGTCTAAGATTAGAAGCATTATAGAATAATTAACTCGCATGTTTGCATAAGACTGCCCAGAAATTATATAAAACACACATTTGAGTCATGACTTTTCTCCCTATTGGAAAAGTTCCATATTCTAAGGTTGATATACCAGGGGGTCACACAAATAAGTAGGGAAGTGTAGAAAACAAATAGATTTAGTTAGGATCAAGGCCTAACACAGGTCCCCCCATGTGGACTTTTAGGCGGGCTGCCTGGGAAATTTATAAGCGAAAAAAGAGAGTGTGTAAGCGAAAAAAATTCAAAATCTTGGCGCGAAAAAGGTATAAGCGAATTCACGCGAAAGGAAGAAGAAGAGGAAGAATATACTCAGCAAGAAAAAAGACTCAAGGCTGAGAAAGGAAAAGGGAAAAAGAAAAAAATACAAGCTGAGATCAACGGGACGGAGAGATAACAGGGTGTGCCATTTTTTATGGTAAAATTAGTATATTATATATTAAAACCTTAAGAAATCAACAAGAAGTAACATTAACAATTGATTGTGTTCAATGTTACAGTAAAATTGTTTCTTCCTCTCGACTAGTTAAAAGTTTTCCTCATGCTTTGACAATTTCTTCTTGTTTATGAACTATTAACATGTATCTTGGCCTATGTTCAAAAAAATTGTGTTAACATACGGTTACGGTTACTCTTGACTAGTTCATAAAGTGACGTTTTTTCCTCCTATCTCTTGCTTTGTACATCTTCTTCTCAAGTATCTTTGTGTTAAGTTCCTTGACTCTGATGTGGATTCGAAGCCGCGCAAAGAGTTCCAAGACTTTCCAAGGTACAGCAATGTCAGGAACAGCTGTCAGATGCTGTGTTAGATGCTTAACCACCTTTTCCTCTCGACTGATGCTTGGACCATGAAGTTCCCGAAAAACACACTCCATTTTCCACACATTGGCTGCAAACTCTTCTGTTGGAACCATCAACCCACCATATGAGAGACTTTGTATCCACCGAGACTGCTTAAGAGAGCAAGGCGTGCTCTCCACATGCACATCTTTGGAGTACACACCAAGTTCGGGATGGGTCTTGTGAACTCTTGCCGCCAGATAGCCGACGACGTATTTGAACCCTTCTTTAGAGCAGTCAAATGGTTCATTGCTCTCGTCCTCCATGTCAACAGCCTCATCCTCAACCTCATCTTCAATTTCATCCTCAACCTCATCCTCATCCTCGTTCTCACCATCGTCATGGCATCCCCTGCTGTGCAGTGCTGCTTGGTTTTTCTCTCCGTTGACATTGTTCAAAGGCACTTCCTCCTCATGTTCGGAATTCTCACCTTCCAGTGCGCTTGTTTGCTCTCTCCTTTCTTTGGTCAGTCCAAAGAGACAAGCACTTACCCACATGTCGGAGTCTTGACCATCCTCATCATTTTCGTCCTCAACAGCAAATTTCTTAACAATTAGCTTTGATGTTCGGCCAAGAATCATTCCTCGAAACCTTTGCAGAACTTCGACGGGATCAGGATGATCTCCTTGGCCTGACATACCTCTCATTCTGGAGTAGGAATTCTCTAATGCGTCTTGATTTTCTCTGGAGGTCAGAAGAAATTTGAAGTGCTCATACTCTTGCATGGATTTGAGCAAGCCAAGGACGGTCTTTGACGACATAATGATCCCCTTTTGAAAGGGTTTGAGGCTCTTTGCTTTGATTTGTCTGGCGCTGCTCACAAGGTCAATCATTTTCAGGATTAATTCCGTTTGCTCCTTCTCATGAAGACCCAGCGCATCTTGGTGTCGAAGTTTTCCATACATCGTTCTTGAGTTCATAGTATCAAACCACATGTTTGCAGTCTCTATGAAATCAGCTTCTTCTTTTTTTCAGGATGCAACATTTTGATAGCTGTTGCCATATGATGGCTCAGAACCTGGCAAGCAGGACGAACTCGTTGCCTGGCATTGCCGTGCAAGTTCAAATGTGTGTCCTTCTTGACTTTTGGTAGAATACGGTATTCCGAGTTGTCTGCGTCAAGAACGGATTCTAGGAGCTTGTAATCGAGAACACCACCATTCTTAAGCTTGATCCCATTGTCCAAAATGTGATTTCGGAGCAGCTTCATCAGATGGGGGACATCAGCTAGAACGTGGATCTTCCTGCTGTCACAAGCTGGGTTTGAAAAGTTTGGTGTCTCAATGTTGACTCCCAAATCTCTCCACAATCCCTGATTGCCGGTTCCCATATCCGATACCATACCCATAACTTTGAAGCCCTTTTCTTCAGCTGTTGTTATTATGCTGGTCAGGATCTCCTTGCTCATGGGTTTGTCAAAGTCAAGGTAGATCGGTTGTTTCCAGTTGCTTGTCACTCCTCGTAGCATTGCTACCTGTAGGTACTTGTGTGGGCCATACACACGATCATGCCTTTTACTGTAGACCACACGTTCGTTTACTTTGACCTCATCAAAGCTAAGTATGCAGTGCCAACCCAAGGAGTCTTCTGGGAGGGTTTGACAGTACGTTTGGAGGACATTGAGCACAGAATGAAGAATTCCGGGCTGGACATCAAAGGCATTGATCCATGTGTCTATGGTAGACATCCCAGGAAGTGGAAACAGCTTCATGGATCGGATGAGCTTGTAGGCCTTACTGGAGCAGTAGCGTAATGTAATGGCAGTTGAGATGTCCTCCTCTGACCAAGACTTTGCCTTTACCTTATTTCCAAGGATCATTGAGGTTTGAGCACGGGTAAAGCGTTGACCTAGGACCTTCTGGGCAATCTTCTTTTCTTGTTGTCTTGACATTTTCTTGTCCAGCTTTGCCCGTAGCTTCTTGATGACAGCATCCTTCCTTCTGATGGTTTTCTTCAGCTTCTTGCACTCTTCATTATTTACTTGGCATGCAGCTGTTTTCTTACTGGGAACATCATTAACTTCTGTTTCTTCTTCCTCTGCTTGACCCAAGGGTACTTCAACCTCCATCCGTGAAAGCTGAGGATCCCCAGGAGAGACGTAAGTGGCATTGAGTGGTGGGTCTGGTCTTTTGTTACCCATTGTCTCCACCTCTGACTCACTGAGGGGTTCCACAACCCAGTCTTGATGTTGGGTCTCCGACCCAAGAGTGCATCTTTAAAAAAGTTTTGGGGATCGGTATTATGCCATTATAAGTTTTTTTCTACATTCAATAGTCCCACTCCAAAATAACTCAAAGGCGCTTTCCCTACTTTTTTCTATAAAACATTTAGCAATATTAGCATTCCATCATGATTTCCACAGACTTTGTATAAGTCATAAATCAGTACCAATCATATTTTGCCATGAAAATAACCCCTAGGGGGCGTGACTAAAAAGGCTGCTCAAATAATGAGAAAATACCTTTGAATTTATAATTAATCTCAAAACACTATAGAAAGTCAGCTCTAAGAATGCTCAAAGTTTTTTCTTTGTGTTAATGACAGCCTTTTAATTTAATTTTCATAACTATATTTCCTTGGAGTGATGGCCTAGCTTAATTACTTTTCATGCAATAAATATGATAATGTGGTCTATGTTAAACATTTCTAGCATGTGTTCATTTTATATGTTACATGTTTTAACTCATAATTTACCACAAATCATATTTTTCTTTACTGTGGCTACTCATGCGCCATCTAGTGACAATCTTTGCCAAATTTGAGCAGCCTTTTTGCAGCGCCCTCACGCGGAGAAATTATCGTAACCAAAGCTTGACAAATTTATAATGTATTGTTTATATTCCTTGTATTATATATATTACATTATTATATATATATACCAGGTTACCATGCGTATTTTTTTTGAATTTATGAGTTTCCTCCCTTCGCTTATGATTTGTGCATGCAGACTATTATGATTACATTCAAAAACGTTGTGTCAGTTTTGCCTAAGTTTTTGCAAAGGCGTTTACCAAAGTATGTTTACATAAAAATATCAAAATTTATTAGACCAAAATTTTAGCAAGTACCTTTGAATAAAATTAGTCAATGAAAAAGTTTTCTAGGGCACTATTTGTTGAATTCATTTTTTGCTTATAATATCCCCCAGGCACCCTGCCAAGGTACTTACAAAACATTATACATTTGTATATTTTGTAAAATGGGCTTTATGTAAACCTAACGTGGTAAACGTCTTTGCACAAAGTTGCCCCTACGTTTTTTTGTTGTTTTGCTCTTCTACTACGCATGCACAATAATTGTAAGCAAAATTTAAAAACAATTATTATGTAGGGTAACCTGTTATATCTATAATCCTTGTAAATAGGCAAAAGCGTTGTACAGATAACTAAACCTATTTGGTAACATTTACAACTAAATATGAAATGGTCAACATGAAAATATCTCAAAGTAAAAGATAACCAAGGACATTTTAAAGCAAAATTTTTGTCAAGTGCCTTTGCATGAACTATTATGCTAGTTAAGTAAATTTGAATTGATATTCCGGAGGGGTAAAAATTTAATTTAAGCTTTGAATGAACTGGAAAATAGGATATGTAAAGAATATAGGTAGAAACTTTTTGTTCAATCGTTTAAAGTTTGCTCGGAAAACCTTTGAATAATTTTATTTCAACAAGGTATTTTTTGATCACTCACAAGCATATACCACTAAGTCCAAAGACTGCATTCCTATACCGATCCCCATTGTGTCTACCTTGAAAGATGGATTGATGGCACTGCAGACACCTTCAATCGGCGTCGATGGGCGCTGTCCGTGGCTGGTGTGGCATAGTCTGTTTCCTTGAAGTGCCGGCCACAGATCCTCCAGCCTGAAGTCACTCTTGTTGTTGATGTCAGTCTTAACCACTCATGTCGGCGCTTGGGATTTGTTGGCAGGGCATGGAAAGACTGACCGGTTTGTGGGCACGAGGGAATTATACACTTATTGGGCATTTTGCCTGTCACTATTGCGTCAAATTTGGCAGATACTTCACTTTAAAATGTTAACAAACGGCATTATGATTTTATTTTTATTTTAAGTGACTTAACTGCTTTCTGTTGCTACAAGCTTTAGGAGGTGCCTTTGCATAATATATTAGTTTGAATAGCGGGGCCCGGGGAATGGAGGTTTGGTATAAGGGTTACCAAAACTAACATAATGAACTGTGATATAGTGATAAGAAACGTACTGGTCATACCACTATATTAAGATACCAATACCAACTGTACATCTCCACTCATAGTAAGATACTATTTTATTGAAATAAGATTGGAAAACCCATATATGCCTACCAAACAATGCTCCTATTCTAATTTATGCATATAAAGACAACAAAGTCACATATATTGCTCAATGGCTGTTTATAAATTGATGTTCATATTATTCATATTAATTTTATCATTAGTTCAATATATTTCTGCTCTATTTTTCTAAATGCAAATGGCACACCCTGTAAAAATAGTTTTTGGCTTATTCAGCCTGAGTAGCCTAACTCTCAGCCAACCTCAGCCCAAAACCGAAATTCTCCAACTCAGGAACGTCTTTTGCCTGAGTGGAGAAGAAGAAGAGAGGGAAGAGGATAGGCGGAAACGGAAGGAAAGAGGAAGTGTAGATTCCCGGCGTGCGTCATCATAAGCGAAGGCGGGAAAACGTAAAAATTCAAAAAAAATTCACACGGGGTAACCTGTATATACATAATCCTTGTATATACATAATCCTTGATCTGTAGCATAATCCAAGGCCTTACATTTTTTTACCAAAGTAATATATTCAAAGTCATTTACCCTCGGAAAATGGATGTTTGTTATATAGGAATTTGTTTTAGGAAACACTTTTGAACAACAAAATGTTCATGTTATGACAACAGTGAACTTTTTTTTGTTCAAAGGTGTTTTTTGATAATTAGCAATACACTCAATATTGTTTCCCGCCAAATTTTCAAATTTCCCCGTCTCATAAGTTGCGGGCCCTCGTCTCATAAGTTGCTTCAGGGGTCTCTTGGGGTCCCCTGAGAGCAAACCTCCCCTACATACCCTTGGTTCTTACTATGTTTTCTGACAGAAGCTTAACAGCACGGCAAAGTCTTTTAAGGTATTTAAAGTACATGGAAAATACTTGAAGTATTAATATTGCGGTATATCTCAAGCTTACAATAATGCAGTATTTGTATTTCCCCTTTATATTCACACTAGTGCGCAAATTACATTTCCTCTCTCAAATCCGACTTTTCCTCATTGCAAAAGTTTTTTGATCGCCTTTAGATGGCTTTGTCGTCGTCCGAAGCTGAGACTTCTTTTAATACGACTACAATAACTAAAAGTGTGCCAGACACTCCTCGAAACTGCGCCAGACTAAGAAGAAATATAAAAGCGATTACAGGGTGATTTTGTTTTATTGGAGTCTTATCATTACAGTATAACTAATTATTAGCAGCTAGGTAAGGAAACAATATTGCTATATTTGCCCATATAGTAAAATTGTTCTATTTAAATCGCCTCACCCTGTCCCAAATCTTTATTTCCCAGCAGTATCACGTTGCTAAGGCAATGAAGCCTTTAGGCTGCTGCTGCCAGCGAACATTTAATGCCTCTACTCCCACTACAGCTCCTTTTTCGCCATGTGCAACTTTTATCCCATACTCCAGTTTTATATCGTCTAAGATCATTTCGCCTAACTTGATCTAAGCAGGGCTTCTTCTTATGTATTCCCCATGCTGAGAGACTTCTTTCTACAACTCTACTACGTGCTAAATGAGAGCAAGGAGGAGGGAAAAGACCCTTTTAAGGTCTTATTTTGGGGATTTCTTGCAATGGGGCATACTTGTGCAAGGGTCTTATTTAGACTAACATTAGACAAGTCTGCTATACATGTATGATACTTAAAACAAAAGACTTTAAATGTAGAGTCGTTGAGTGTCCAACACAGACATTTCAGCTTTCATATATTCAACCCACTTGCGGTACACCTGCCATTATACTTTCTAGAAGCTCCCTTTTTATTCTTGTTTAAAGTGCCTCTCTTAAGGAAAATAAGCCACCGTCAGATTTATGTATAAAGTGGAAGAAGGCCCATCCACCGAAACGCATTTTGACGGGCCTCCTATGACAGAATGTGACCAGACAGCATTAGTGAACAAAGCAAACAGAATACATGGCACAATGGATTAATTTTGCATGACATGACGAGATAGAAATCGGTGCATGCAGAAACTAATTTATTCGAAATACCCTTTTCAGATTTGTATCTAATGTGTGCATGAATATTTCAATGATTTAATTAGCATTGACAATCGACATATTCATACTTTGCAACCGTATAATTGTGCCATTCAAGCCTTCTTTTTTCATATATATTCTAGAAGAAATAGCCTTCTTCCACAACAACTGCAGTGCGTGGCAGCAGCTGAGTAGAGAGCCCTGCTTAAGGTGTACAATACTCCTTCTCCTGAACCTCCTAGCAGGGGTGCTCTGTATAGACCAAGAAAAAGGCTGCAAGACCCGGTGTATAAAGGCCGGTGGTTGGCAGTCATAGGCCACCAGCTGAGAGCGAGCGCGCTCGTTTTCAGCGCCTGCCTGCCTGCCTGCTTCTCTCCCCATGAGACGCACACGCCCGTCCTGCTGTGCCGGCTGCTGCTCCCTGCAAAAGAGAGTCTCAGTAGTTGTTTAGAGCTGGTATGAGATGGGCATGCGTGCATTTTTAAAGTGTGCATAATCAGTGTCTGTTTATTGTGAAGTTGGATAAATAGTTTAGACAGTGTCAAAGTGAGTGAAGTTCAGTGCAGCTTTTAGACACTTCTGATTGATACTCTGCAGAGTGAGGACATTCAATATATCGGTAAGGGAAACAGAGTCGTCAAAGGATATGAAACATGCATGTTATTGGTGACAGTCTGCCGTACACAAGGTCGTTATAGCGTGTGTTTGTTGTGGCATGTGTAGACTGTTAAAGAAAGGAAGTTCGTTATCAGTTGGTCACAATTGACATGCACTGTGGGCATGCAAATGTCTCATTTAAAGGGTGGAGATTTGGAATTGAACGGTTCTGCTGAGTAGTACAGCTTGGTATTAAAAAGTGAGACACATTCAGCTTTACTTTGGAAAAAAGCCATAATAGATTGGCTTAACTCTCTTTATATACAGAGCAAGTTAGTGCAGCTGTATCTTGTTATTTTTTACAAAAAATATCACATAATATAGTAAATTTCATTAATACACTGACACCTCTGCGTGTTTCATTATTATAGAATATTAGTACATTTCTTGTACAATAAAACATTAAGTTCACACTAATCCAGCTCTAATTATTCCCCACTTTTTGCACACCGAAAATGTATAGTTCATTTCTCGTCCTCCTAAAATGTCTGAATAATCATAAAAGTAGCTTTAGCCGCTGCAGTCGTTGCTTAATGACATTTTCCTGAGCGGCGACGACCATGAGCTCTCTTTAACGGTCCCACTCGAAGCGTATTATATGCACAATGTGAGCGCAGCACTTGCATGTGGAATAATGTCACTTTGAATGGGAGCAAAATCTGCGCAAAAGCGGCTCGTTTTTGAGGATTAATGTTGCAAGTGTCATGATGGCAGAAATGGTGTATTTGAAAGATCATTAAGCAAATCGAGCTACATTGCATAACATATAAGCAAGTATATATTTGAGGTTTGAATGGTTTACATTGTGCATGTATTGGTATTGCATGTCATATTTGAGGTTTGAAGCAAGTTTTGACTAGTTGTCTGACTGGTTTTAATGGGCGCGGCATGCTCTTCCTTAATTTCTCCATGTCCAAATTTGTAGTAAGGGACAACAATAAAAAATCAAAAGACTCTTACTGCTTTAATTTCTTTCTGGCAGCCCTACATTATTACTCTAAATGAGCACATATGAGAGACTCATCGTTATCCGTAAAAGGGCGCATCAAAGCACAGATGTTTTGATCAGACCATATTTGGCAACTACTTTGTTCTTCTTCTTCTTCAGTCGATCACGGATGAATGAACTTCACTTTTCTTGACAGATCGAGCTGGCTTTTAATGCGTTTATACCTGGCTTTTAAGCACTCTAGACGATAGTGGTGGTGTCAAATATCGCACCCTACTTATTGTACAGGGACAACGCCCTTGAAGGAAGGTTTATAGGGTTATAGTTGCCATAGACTAGAGCATGTTAAGCCCGAATTATGTTTCAGTATTCGGACTCTGTCCAAGTCTTTTCCTCTCACACGGGAGTCACTTTTAGACCTTTTATATTCACATATTGTACCCGGCATTTGCATAAAAAGGAACATTTTTCAGTATGCAAGAAGCAGGCTTAGAGAGAGACACATATAATGTGATTTATTCGAAGTAATCAGGGCTGAGAGGATTTGTTCCTTGGAGGTAATAATTCAATGACTCCGTTCAACTTCACAGCCGAATATTCAAATTGTAAGCATCCCTATAATAAATCTTGTACAGTTTTAGCGCTCAAAATATGCTCCCTGAAAATCCTCCTCTCCATCCAAATCACATTATTTTGACTCGTAATATTTTGCATAATAATATTATGTAATAATAAAAAAGACTCGAACTAATCGAATTTGACAAATGTGGGCTTGAAAATGACTTTCAAATTCTCACACTCAAAAATCATTTGGCAGAAGTTTGGTACAAATATCGAAATACCGAAATAATGAGAATGAAATGGTAATAACACCGCTAATAATGATGCCATCTGCTAGAAATCTATCCGTATTTGTACAATTATCCAAATCTGTTGTCTAGCAAATGAGAGAATTAATCCTTTTGTGAATCTCCTAAAACTAGAGGAAATCGATATTCCCAATTGCATATTCAAAGCCAAAGTACAAACAAAATGACAACCCTGAAAACAGCGCCCCGCGACCCTCCTTTCAATGCATTTTCAATACATAAATAGCATAATCCTTTGTGTAAAAAAAGGATTTTGAATGAACAGTTTTCGCGCCTGCTAAAACTTTTATGTTTGCAAATCTTCTGAATAATAATAACATTGTCATTTTTCATTCATCGTCTTAACAAAGACTTAGGGATGCCATTTAGTCTAAAATATTAACATCAAACCTGGTATTTTCTTGTCTTAGGGATGCCATTTTTTTCTAAATCTGACACTAAAGTTGGCATTTCCTTGTTTCAAACGGCACGTTTGCAGCATTATTTAAAAAGAGTGTCAAACATGCCATGTTTAAGCCATTCATGCAAAATATATCCACATTTTATGTATAAAAGACGTTTATAAAACTTCTCTCTCATCTATGTCAACAAGCCAGCGTATAAAATATCACCAAATATTGTCATTATTTTCCTGGGCAACTGCGCAAAGTGTAAACAAGTCTGAGCGAAGGTCGAATTAGTCGGTTTAATCTGTTGCTTAAAAGTCAATACATTTCATGAAACGTTACTCATTTATGTAGTAGCTCCTACTGTGAAATAATGGCCAAGTTGAAAACCTGCTAGTCGTAAATTCTAGCATTGGAATGTAGTTAAAATGAAGCATCTGTACCCGTATATGCAGAGTGAAGTACTTTAAACGTGTTAAGTATTGTCATTTGAACCTCAAAAGCTCAAAAGACCGACAGACAATGTAATATCATGACTCGTATTACCTCCATTTTCCCGCCATAAATCATCACATATTTTTCCGCAGACAAAATCCCATTTTCAAGGCATGATTAACACAATTATTATCATAATAAGGTGTTTGTCATGACTGGGTCATATTATGAACGTAAACAGCTATGATTAAAGGCTAATATTGAAGAAGGGATACTCAGCAGGGATGCCATTTTATAACGATATGGCATCCCTGAAAATGATCCCATTTTTCCTCTCTCAGCTCAGCATGATTCTCCTGAAGGAAGTGGCTTCTGAAGGAATTTATAATTGAAAAAGAGGGCGGGGACGCTTCATGAAAAATATCATAATGGTCTCAATGACGCGCTTCAAAATGGACATCACGATTTTATTTATCACCGTAATAATGGACTGTTGAGAGAGCATGTCGTACATCTGTTATGTACATATACGGTATAATATCTAAGGTTGTGTATCTTGGCTTGATTAATAATTATGTATGCCTTGCTATCCACGGAACTGTATGTACGCTCCTTGATTAGGTTTCTCATGCTGCCTAGATATCGGCCATTATCTTCTTGTTATCCTCCACATAGCGTCGTCTTCAAGGACGGAACAACGACTCTCTACTACCTTATCCAACTTTAGGGAAACTTTAACGTTATAGCTTTATACTGCAGCAGAGAAGGACGATATCTACTACTAATACAAGCCTTTATTATCTTGCATGCACATGCTGCAGAGTTTCTACAACAAGCCAGTGTCGTATTCAGTAAAATGTCAATGATGGCTTTCTGTAGATGTTTTGCAATTGTTGCTGGAATGCAGTTTCAAGTGATGGCAACTGTATCTCCCTGAGAAGAAGGAAGAAATACCAGCAAGGAAAATGGGACTTTTCCACTCTTTCCATTTTTCCCATCCAAGGCTTCTCCTCCTCCTCCGTTTTTGTGAGACCTGCTGCCAGAAGAAAGAAAAAAAGATTGTAGTGTGTATTGTGCTGCTGCAACTTCTATTTTAAGGCCCCTTGGGAGTGAAAACGATGGGTATGGAGGTCTCCACTGGCAAAGCTTTTCTTCCCATCTGAACATAAGTTTGTTTACACAATGTGTGCCATCAGGGCGTTTTTGACTTGACGGACAGACGAGAGACAAGACAGGAGGGAAGATTTTTGACGAAGGCCTCTGAGATGTATATAGAGTAGTTCTCTCTCAGGAGCGAACCTCACGCAAAATATACCCTTGGTAGGCTTTGTCGTTGTCAAAAGCGCCTTCTTAACAATGGATGAGCAGATAAATTGGACAGAGAGCGGCTCCCTAAAGGATGCAAGGAAGGAGGAGAAGGGTTACCGCCGGGTATAAATAACTACTACCGGTTAGACAGGATCATTACGCCGTGGTGACGTCAGCGCGTAGGTTAAGGACTCCTGGGGATTCATAGATGTAATTTGGGAGCTTACTCTTATTTGCAAAAGATATGGTCTACACGAGATCTCTCAAAGTTAAAAGATTAAGACTTATTAAAGAAAAGCACAAGCTTGGAAAAGCATATGTTGGTGTATTTTTGACCGTTGGGTTAGCTTTGATTTGAGGCATTTTTTAAATTTTTTTATCAAAGATGTTTATAACAGTATTCTGTTGTGATTTTACAATTACCGGCTAAATGAAATATTACATCAACGTTCTGTGTGACCTAAAAAGGGTTTTAAAGGCTGCTTATTTGGTGTTCTAAACTGAAAGCTGAGCCAAGCTGGATCGGAAACTTTTTTCCCTTGAACAAAAATTCTGCTCACGTAGATACATTTTCCCCGGTACAGCTACTGCACAAAATGCAGGGATGCCATTTTAACAACATATATATAAACTTTTAAAAAGGAAAATTGCACTTTTAACTGGCTTTTATTGTACAAATGGCATCCCTGCATCCCTTTAAAGGAGACCTTATAGAGGACTGGAGAAAGGATGTTGGAATAACGGTGAGACTTGTTGGTGACAGTGATGGAAAGCTCAGAAAAGATGAGTCAACACAGGTTGACATTGAAAGCAAGGGATGTTTTCTTAAATGGCAGCCCTGATTTTAAATTATGTAGGTTTAGTCTTTGACACAGAGAAATTTGATATTGTAGTTTTTGATTTATTAAATGGCAGCCCTGATTTAAATTGTGTGTATGTTTAGGCTCTAAGGCAAGAAAAAATGATATTTAGCAACAGTTTTTCATGTTTTTTTACTTTTTAAGTGGCATTCCTTCCAGCATGAATTAAATTGGTACATTATCCTGTACCCCTATAGCCAGCTCATCAAACTTTATAACCATTGCTGTCATCTTCTTGGTACATGGTCTATCCATCCTAAGGCTTCCTTATACAATTTTACGACCAAGTTTCTATGATTACCACAATAAAAAGTGTACTTGATCAGCAAAAGAGATCGATACGATAAAACTTTTTCTTTTCTTAGATCCACTAAAAGAAACTTGTATGATGAAAAAAGAAGGCAATTTCCGCCAGCTCGGCTCAGCAGGCATTTGCAATGTAATAAAAACAAAGTCTCTGCTGTTATTCTTTTCTCGTATGCGAGCGGAAGCTGATTCTTTGAAGCACTTCCTCTCTCTCTCTTGATAATTTTGCGCACACTGGATTTTTTAGATATAATTTGACTGATAAAAATATAACCGTTGAATTAATAAAGAGGGGAAATGTATTCACATGGATTTCTTGACAATAAAGAAGTCTTCAAGTAAGAGGAAGTGAATCTTGAACCTGTATAAAAGAGTAAGATAGGCATATATTTACCTTAAAATCTCCAGCTATTTGCCCAACAGAGCTGCCAAATACACATTTGTTACACGTGCTTCCTAGCCCATCTTCAACTCTTTTTGTAGCTGAGATTTCTTTTCTTTCTCTTTTTCTGCTCTTGATAGATGGAGGATGAATCGAGATGATCAAAACTTATCCTTTCTCAGATGGATCGTCATTTTATTCTTCTCAGAGAGAGAGAGAGAGAGAGAGAGAGAGAGAGAGAGAAAGAAAGAAAGAAAGAGAGAGAGAGAACCAGAAATAATAAAAAAAAATCGAAAAAAAA
>LR139201.1:0-14974 GCA_900659605.1 Tisbe holothuriae | reverse complement strand
TTCCTTCTGAGGGTCAGATTGGCTCTAATCACTACATAGACAGTAGTGACCTACCAAGCAGGATTACTCAAGTACTGGTAAGAGCAATCTGCATGTGCCTTGGCAGGCAGCCTATAATGCATGCATAGATTGTCTGGTGTAAAGGATTTTTCTGTAAAATATTTCTATCCAGAGTTATGGTGTCTCTGTACTAAGTCCCCGTCATAGGATCGATCCCATATCAAATGCTGGCACTCAAAAGTTTCATCAAGTTTCATTTGAGTCACTTTTTTTCGCGACCGATTTTTCCTTCCTTTTTTGGTCATCGCAACCTCAGCAGCACTCAACGCAACGAAAAATTCCTCTTTTTAAAGGGGCGCCACCGTTTAGGAAGTTTTGGTGCCAATTGAGAACGAAATTTTGCTGAATCTCGCAATGGATCTCTTAAAATGCCTCAAGACGATGAATAATTAGTTATAATAATTTAATCAACCTTTAATTAAATACTAAACCGCTTTAAAGAGCACTTTTTCTTATAATTTTCTTAATTAAAATTTGGCGATATGAAATACAAAGGATATGTCATCCCTGAAAACGGAAAGCCTTCTTTCGCAGCTGAGTTCTCGTTCACTTTCGTCTGATCTCTGATCCGATCAGACCCACCCTGAAATCCGTCCCAATCCCGGCCATCCCGCCCACCATGATCACCGGCTACCCCTATCCGGACCCCAACTGCTCCGGAGACTCCTTTGGCAGCCCCGCCCCCTACACACCCATCGCATCGCCATGCATGGACATGATGACCCACTTCTGGACGCCTCCGGGGCCACCGATGCCATTCCAGGGCTTCGATGCCAGCAGCACGCCCCCGTCCACGCCCCTTAGCCCCACTGCAGAGCCCTTCGTCTACAAGGAGCCTCCGTACGGGGTCGCGTCCGAGTGCCCCACGACCGGCGCCCTCCTGCTCAGCCTGCCGTACCAGATGTCGGTGAGCGTGTCTCCGAGGGGCTCCCTGCTGCTCAAGAACGGCCACGTGGGCTCCAGCATCGCCCTGTCCAGCACCGGCATGGAGGCGGCGTGGGATCACCCGATGGGGCGTGGCCTGCAGTACTTGGACAACCTGGAGGTGCAGACTGCTCGCTCGGAGGCGTACCCTGTGAGCAAGAATGCCAAGTTTTGGCACCGTGGCGTCTCGTTCACCTCGGAGGAGTGCGCCTTGTCGTACCTGGTGGATGAGGGCGGGCAGAGGAGCATCACGGGCGTGTTTCATGATCTCTACGCAAAGGATATTGTCCAGGGTAATTATCTAATTATCGTCATTTCTGTCATAATTAGAGGATTCCAGTGAAGTTGACAAGGTTAATTCAAGGGTATTTTTGAAGATCATGGTTTTGTGCCCTAATTCCCCTTTTTAATTAATGTAAATGAGCACTCATATACAGATTACTATATTTATATATTAATGACGATCTCTTTTTCAGACTGCTTCGAGAATTCGCTCTACCTCGAGCGCTCTTCTTCCTGCGCCTCCGAGCTGTCCTACTACACCTCCGAGCAGCTGGACCGACTGAAATGCGAGATCCTCAGAGACAAAACCGTCTGGAACGTCGATGGAATCAAGATCACTCAGACCTGCGACGGATTCGTCATGTAAGTAGCTAATTAAGCCTCATTAAGTGCCGCTAATTACCCCTACTTATCTCCTTAGCATCGACCGGACCCAGGGCCAGAGTCACTTCCAGCTCAAGTCGTCTCCCTCCAACGGGAAGCTGTTCTTCCGAAGCGACGGCTCCTCCAAGGGCTTCTACATGACGAGCTCCCTGGGCAAGGAGTCTCACATCTACGTGCGCGCCTCCGAGCGGAGGCTCCATTACAACGGAGGAGTCTTTGTGGTCAGGAATAGGAAGCAGTCGGCGGGATTTGAGGAGTCGGGAAAACTGAGGCTGTGGTAATTAGTGTAATGAGCTCATTAGTAGCCAATAGTAGGCAATTACTTAGTTGATGTTAGTGCACGGTGGGGCAATTATGAGCATGAAATATGCTTCAAAGTATATTCTACTGTAGTTTACTGCTAGCTGAAGAGAAGCTTATTTAACGGCAAACATAATTAACTCATTAGACTGCTAGCAAATTTAAAAATGCCGACCTTGTAACTTTGACTGAATGTGATTAAAACTCAAAAATTAACTTGCTCATAAAGATTGATATTTATTGTACTGCCGTCTTAAGACGTTCATCTTAGAATTCTAGATGATAATGAAATAAACTGATATTGTTCTTAACCATCTTTATTCCGTCCAAAAAGTCGTAAGTTCTACATTTCAATACAGATGTAAGGCAACAAGTTTCTCTGTGTAAGGACTATGAAAGTTACATGTTTACACAAGTAACCTACAGTAGAAATAGAGTTCATTCGGATCCTGGGGGCAGCTGTCTATAGGATCAGAATATGCATGCTTAATTTAATTGATGCCACAATCTAACTACGTACTACAGTAACTGTTCATTTTTATATTCAGCAAATCAAAAACAGCAAAATCACGCAACCTCTTTTTAAGTACTATTCCATCAGTACGCTCTTATATATTGATTATGTTATGCAATTGTGTTCGACAAAATGACAAATAGTTGCTCAGAGTGACATACTCGTAAAATTATTGGGTATAAACGTATCTCCTGTTGTCAATATTCCATAATTAACCACGCATCTCTACCTTGTTATCTCGGATTTATATAACAAACTCATCAATCTTCCGAGAATCCTAAGCTTTCTAATACGAATGAAGCACTACTTGAGTGATCTCTATTAAGGATGTTTGCCTTCTTCTCCCCCTTTTCCCCGTTCACGTAACACAATTTGCCGCGTCCATGTGATGGCTGCTGCACGTGCAGTGAGTTAACGAAATTTAAGCTCTATTTATTGAGCGCGTTATACAATATTTGCTATATCAGGAATTCCTGAACTCAAAAGAGAAATCTACTAATAGTTCCGAGGAGTTAAAAATACATAGATTGGACAATATTGTTTGTATGATTGTGTTTTAGACTTTTAGTATTTAAAAAGATTTCTGAATGTACTTCGCTGTTAACTATCATGTATACTTCATTATAATTCACTTATATCATAGGTAGCTGAATAATAGGGAGAACTGATAAAAATTATGCATGATTCCTAATTTCAGTTCAATTTCTAAATATGCACGTCTTAAGACCAATTATATTCAATAAGCTAATTTTTCCTGAATATATAACGCGTAATTATAATATGTACTCGCACACTATAATACTCCAATTTTCTAAAATCAATTATGTTATAATACCAATCAATATACATAACTGCTGTGAAAGACCGACTTTTTTTAAACTAAGCAATTAACCTGATTTTCCTATAATTTCCTTTTTAAATGCGTAGCCTAATATAGTACAAAACGTGCAACTCGTTTCATAACAGCCAAAATACTGTTACGAGGGCCTTTCTCTATTTTCCGTGCACTGAAAATAGTTTTAAAAACGTGCTCGGTCCCTCACGTTTTGGGGGTTAGAAAGCCTTTATGTAACAACGCGGCAAGAGCGCACGCCCACCGGATCACATTAGAGAGAGAGAGAGAGAGAGAACCGGCCTTCTCTGAGCAAGACCACTGACTTTGGAGAGAGAGAGGGGGCGTCGTATTATTCCCGTGTTACGTAAGTCCGTTAAAAAGAGTTGCTGAGTACGTTTTCTTCTTTCTCCGCAGATGTCGTTGCTCACATAACAAGTTTTTTATATCAAGAGTAGTACGACGGAGTTTGAAACAAGTGTGCGATAACTGTTCTAAAATGTGAATGCAACAACTTCATACATAAGGTGAGTTCGTTGTTATGTTTGCAATTTCTCTTTTTGCATAGACACAACAAACGTTCGTTCTTCTTCTTCCTCCTCCATCTCTCGACTGTGAAAAATGGGTCACGGCAGCTAGGCAAGCAACAGGCAAACACACACGTACACAGGCTAGCTAGTTCCGCAGACACATTTGCATGTACTGAAAGTGCAAAAGTAGGCCTACGAGGAGTGTTAGATCACCAGGCATACACATATGCTCTCCACAGCCGGTTTAGCAAGGAGAGATTTCTTTTCCCCTCCTCTCCTTCAGTCTACCTGCTCTCCACATACAGGCAGACAGACAGGCTAGAGTACAGTCTGAGTCTGTCCGGGTGTGTCCACGTCCATATGTCCGTACTAATACATAACTTTGTTACATGGCAGCATGTTATCATTCCCGTTTTCTATTCTTCCCGTTGTTGCTGTAAGGCTTCTTTCGGCCACTATTTTCGGATGATCCGTGCATTTTCAACATGAATGCACGAACAACTTGTTACAAGGCTTATCTTGGGTTTGAATTTAGAGCAACAGTGTAATAAACAAATCAATCCTCTTCGTTGCGTAAAAAGTTGACCTCATTTTTGTATAGTGCGGAGTGATGTACTTACGTCAACTATGTTTAACGAAAGGCAAAAAAGTGCAAGCTTTGCCCTTTAGATTTTCAGATATACAAATATGCTTGTCTGAAAAGATAAGATTTTAACTGTGGGTCTCTTTAAAATGCTTCATTGATATCTCTATTTGCAGCAACATATACAGTATTTAGTGAATGAACACCAATATCTTAAAATTAATTATCATGGTTCCATCAATGTAAATGGTTGAGGGGATTTGTAATTGTACATGTATTATTATTATTACATATATCATTAAAATTTTGTAGAGATTATTTACTTGAACTGACAGCCCTAATTACCTCTTATATACAGTATACGTATGATGCCCTTGTAATTAATTAACACACCGCACCGATACAAAACAAGTTATGTCATTCTGGTTTTTGGTAACCTTACCGAACACCGACGTAACAAACATTTAGAAAATTATTTTCTCCGGAAAAACGTGGGCTCGATGTGGGTGTCGTTATCCTTTAGTCAGGCTTACCGTAGGAGATTCACGCAGTTACATTGCCAGCATTAAATTACGTCTGCCACATTATACATCACATTTTATATTAACAGCAACTCATATTTGATTCAACGTTAGTTTGATATGTATACCTGCATAGTTTAAGATTGAGAAGTTGTACGAATAACTGGTTACTTAAGAGCTTTGTAGGATGAAATAAGTATGGTAACAAACCCACTTGAGAAATATACTTAGAAGGTCTAGGAAGTAAGACCGGATGTAACAAAACACTGGTCAGAAAATGAATAAAAATGTACTATAAATAACTATGAAAGTACACAAAAATTAACATGTTATGTCATAACTCACAAGTATTTAAAATGAATGCAAAATTGCAAAATCTGGGTAAGAAAAGACAATAATAAATTTCGGCTGAAAAATTCCAGTCCAACTCTTCCTCACAATTCAATTTTCCCCCTTCTTTCTGTGCACACACACAAGGGCCTTGTACCAAGGCAACCCGGCTTCTAAGAGCGGAATGACTCAAACGAAGCAACGGTTCTACACCGATGCCAAGGTAAACGACGACGACGATGATGAGGGTAGGAGGAGAAAACCACTCATGGCTGCACTGCCTGAGTAGACTAGCACACACACAGGATATAGCCTTGATTTTCTCGCAGTGGAGGAAGAGCTCAGTCATAGCATTCTGTAGTTTGTGTGTGCGTTAAATATGTGATACAGACAGCTTGTATATTTTGTATCTTTCACAACTGATGTAACTTTTGCATATATATGATTCATTTATGCTAGTTTGTAATTGATTAAATTAACAGCAATAGTACTCAAGTATACTTGTTGATATTGTCGTCTCAACCAATTGGCCTTGTGCAATAAATGCATTCTGCGCGCTGCTTCAAGCTCGCTGCTGATGCCTGTGTGTGTGCGCACCGTTATAAAACCAATGTTACGTCGTCGTCGTCGTCGCTAGCAAGGGTACGTAGTAGAGGAAGAGCAGGGATCGAGATGGAGGAGAAAAGTGGATAGCCTTCACGTGAGGAACATGACATTCTTAGGCTTATTGGGGTTGGGAAGAAGGAACGTGCGCACAAAATGGCAACATTAAAAATACTGTTTTGCAGTAACTAAAATATATATGTATTAATTTTCGACACTACGGGCAAGGTTCAACTTCTGTACTTGTAGTTGTACTATTTGAATTGTATCTATAACTATACTCCCAAATGAAAATGGTCACATATACTCACATGGTCAAAATACAACATTAATTTGGCCTAAAAGTACGACCATTTCAGCATTAAGTAACGTTTTAAGTATATTTTGGGTTGCAACGTGCCGTCGCGCAGCATGTGTGTAGGCATCCGTTTTCATAAAAAAGTTTCTTTTGGAGGTTACATGTGAAGGGAGAAGAAGAAGAAGCCAACTTTGCCGTTTGGAAGAGAATATAATACAATGGCCTTGCTCTTTTCGCGCTTGCCTGACACACACACACACGCATGTAACCTTATTCTAATGTGTATAAGGCTAGACAAGGACAATGGTAGCGTTAGGTGTGCACGCGACCCGTTCAATTTTCTCGAATTTTATTGTATCTGCACAGTGGAGCGTTTAGGGGTCAGAGGAAGAGAATGATACTGTTAGATTGTTGTGCTTAATTGAACATGATTCATAGTAGAGGTGTTTGTCATTATGTTATTATTATAACATGGATTTGAAGAATTTTTTAGTCCTCTTTTTACTGGCTGATAGTAGCAAAATTTAAAACTATTGAATAAGGGCAATTTTCTTTTTTTTACAATTTCAATGGTATCCACAGAAAGTAACTTAGTTGGAATAAATTTTGCATTAATACTTTATAACAAGTATTAAGCAAGTCTTCCTTTTCACCATCGATCTTTATTCGTAATTTTCGTAAGGTGTAATCATCGATATGTAATGTACTACTACTATAGATTGGGTGCAACACCATTTAATTGAAGTCGATTTCAAAACGGGTCAAGGAGGCATCCATCTTGATTTCTTGCTCGTTTCCTGACTCATCCGCCCGTTCAGCCGACCGGCTGGCAGAGAGACTCAGGAGAAAAGAGAAGCTCAGGCCATTTTGTTGTGCGTTAAAGAGCGACCCGTTTTGATAGTCTTATAATAAAATAAGTGGCTTCATTTTATTTGCTTAGGACAGTACTGTATGGTAAATTTCCTGCCAATCTATAGAAGTATATTACATATCGATGGGTGTAATATAACAAAGCCTGATTTAAATAATGAGGTCATGAGCATTGATTCTGTTGGTTTTTTGTGCACTGTGTTATCTTGGGTATGTATTGAGATAAAGCTGTGAGCCTTGTATGTTAGATTGATTTAAAGGGATTATTATGCAATGAACTTTGATATCTATATAGTACATACGGAGAATTCATCATAAATGTTCTGGAAGAAAACATGTTTTATTGGTTCCTGTTAAGGATATCAATGGAATACTTTGCTTGGACGGTTTTTGCTTGATTCTCTCGCTAGATGGAGACTCTGAAGTGGAACAAATACATAAAAGTGGCAAATATTAAGAAGTCAGTGCTTCACTCTCGTTCCCTTTTCAGGGAAACCATACAGTGCATAAGTTGTCAAGCAAATTATTCCATTGTTATATTTTAATTATTATTTTAAATATTCATTGGCAAATACTTTAAAACATTCGTCATAGAAATTGAGGTCCAGATTAAATGTCGATTATGTTTTAATAATTGAAAAATTTAAACAATGTGTAAAAAGTGTCCACTTAAAAAATCTACAGAATAAAGTGGTTCTACTTAGTTACGTACTTAGTACAACCTTTCTAATTTTCTGCCCAAATACATAACCCATAATGCGCCTTAAAATTGAACCATTTCATGTCCTGTAAAACCCTCCTCCTCCTCACGCTTAACCAAATTCAACGTGACCTCCAAACACAATCCCGTTCGTAGTATCCACATTGGCAGATATACACACAACACACAATTTTGCACGTTAAAACGATGCTGGAGAAAATCTAGCATGCATAATAATATGACGACGGGGGAAAACAAGGCCAAACTTCAACTCGCGTACTGCAGGCCACGCAGTGCTGTTGTGTCACAAGTTACATGATGATGGCACAGTGTGCACGTGTAGCGCTATAGAGCGCGCGCGCGGTTCTCAGTAGTTGTTATATACCGCTATAATAAAGCCGGGCAGGCAGCAACGTGAGGAGCGCCGTTGCGAGGTTGAATCTCCCGAGGAGGGGAGTCGCTTTCAGAGGCTAGAGAGAGGAAGGTGTGTGCGAAGGTACTTCTTTAAATTGGAGATACTGTTAGAAGGAGAAGCAACACCGTTGTGTGATTTAAATGGTTATTTGAAGCTCGCGGTTTAAAGGGTTTTAGACTGTCAGTTATCTATAGTGAATCAAACTGGTTAAAACATTGTGAATAATATTACATCTTGTGATTACTATATACAATACTAGTGTATGTTGCAGAACAGTTATAATGAATTGTATGTGACATTTTAGACAGAACTGTACATAATTGTGCCGTGATATAGTTATATCATACAAGGAAAAACGAGTTATCGGGGGCAATCTACAGTCAACAACTGTGGATAATAACAATACAGAGGATTAACGAATATAGGACAACACAGCAGAATAAGGTATGACACAAATTACAATCTATGACACACGGTCATAAATAGAATGCAGGCTGTATTCATCCTTCTTTTCCGCCCATTCAATACTCGTACTCTTCTATTATTACATCTTCTGTTGCGAGTTAGAGAAACTCTTTTTTGGCTGCTATGCCGTTTGCCGCCGCTGCACTGTGGTAAAACTAGGCCGCCTCCTTTTTTCGAAATTTCACCCATTGCCCTGTCTAAAAATTAGACTGTTGCCTAACTTTTTCAATGTCCGCATTTGATGTTGTATATTCCTCATTTTGTGAATGACTCCTGTCCTTGTCCACATATTATAAGCATTGCATCCTGAAATTTCCTAATTGAGTGCATACATTCTCCTCCTTTGAAATGGCCTCGCACATACACACATACGTCGAGTTGCCTCAGCAGCAGCACAGGCTATGCAGCAGCAGCAGGTGGAATCATCATCATAGCCTTGCCTTGCACTCACGCACCGCACCAGCCGCCTGTGTGTGCGTGCAGTGCCTCCTCCCGTTACGTCACCTTCAGTTTTTTTTTCTAGGCCACGAACGAACGGAACACCGAACGAACGAACGGAGTAACTGCAATGTGTGCTGCTAGCGCTGTAGTAGGCAGGCAAGGGAAAAAGGAGAAATGAGTCAAGGAGATTTCGTTTTTTAGATGTTAGCAAGGTTATCCTCGTCGGTAGTAGCTGCACGCAAGGGTGCAAATGCAAATGTTTTCTTTATATTGTTGTAATTATCGATGCAAAAAGTTTGAAGGATAATGCGTGCTTAATTCTTTGTTGTTCTTGCAAATATGAACTTTTTAATCGGATATAAGAAAAGGTCATACGAGTGGCTGTTGTCAAGTCTCATAAGTACACACTGTTTCCAGACTCTGTACCTTGCGTAACTCGATTTTGTATAGACGATCGATATATGAATGATCACGTTTATCTCAAACAAGTTTTTGCTGTTAACAGTTAAATATAGAATATTACATCACCGAAATATTGCTCGTTGAGTAATTGGGATTAAAACTCCTGTACGTCACTGGCTGTTTGTAAAACGAGCTTCTGGCTGCTAGAAAGAGTATTTTCGAGGATTATGTAAAAAATATTGTGTAACTCTGGTTTTGAGTGGTTTGGTTATAACAATATTAGTTGCTTGTACTCTGGGCTCTATGTTTCTGAAAGGTAGAGCAAGCACATATCTCTAATGGAATTGAATAAAACGTTAAATCTGTGACATAATACTTTGAGTGCTATGTTGACCACTTTAGCATGGAGACCGAATTGCAGTTTATTACATATGTACGAAACTTTATATACAATAAGTTCGGCATGTCTAAATTTATTGTTTCTATTCCAGATACGATTACCATGTCGCTCATCCACAAGAAGGTTTACGTCAACAACAACCTGAACAACAATAACAACAACAACAATGACAGCGGCTTCAGCGGCGACGACCCCGACCCGTTGCAAGGGCAGACCAAGCTGGACGCCATGCAGAGGCACCGGCTGTTCAAGGCAGAGATGGATATGAAGCTGGGGACGGCGCCCGAGGGCAGGGGATCGCCGGGGTCGACCACGTCTTCAGAGGAAGGGGAGGCGCCCAGTAGGAAGGTGAGCAGCTATGTGATGCTACTTATTGGGTTTTACAAGTTGCTAGAGAACCTTTTTGAGTAACTTTCATTGTTATATGCAGTTCAATGTAGTACTCGTAATTTTAATTTGCACGTACATTCAGGAAGATTATGGCATAAAATTTCTCGAATTTCATTATTATGGCTACGTTTTTACCTATGGGCTTTATTATATCTATAGAATAGGATCTTCTGTTTGAGTGTATATCCAAAACTAGTACATTTGTAGACTAGTACATGAAGTACAGTCATGTTAATTGTTTTGTTATTTTTTCCGAGACCATTTTTATCTATAATATCTTTGAAAACAGTAAATAAGGAAAGAATGCCTATAAAACCAATCGGTCAGTACACGTTACAAGCATTTCTGACCTGTTTAAGTTAGTTACTACCTTATTGTATTTTATGTAAACAATGGTCATATGACCACAAAGTGCGGCCATGTGTTTGGTTCGACAACGTGACTTATTAATTTTTTGTACTAGTAAAATCACTATTAATGTACATTTCATGGTAACGTATTTTGATCATATCATTGCATAATTCAATTATCGTCACCAAGGGCAACATCATTTTATCGTTACTAATCACGCACATAACATACAGTGTGCATCAGACTTAACGACGTTATTTGCTCTTTGATGACAAACATGTTTGTCTGAATGCACATAAATAAAAATCATTGCATAACTGATTAACTGTACACAACTAGCAACAAATAAGTTATAAGATTTCATGGATAATGCATGACAGATTGTATATGTTAGCCCGTGTCCAAGCGACTTAAGCGAGATAAGGTATTAGTAATGTTTAAAAGTGTTCACAAATCAGCTTGATATTAGTATTAGATTATTAAATTATTTCCTTGGGTACCATAGAACACCATCAAGCAAATAAGAAAAGAGGGCTCTTATTACATTTATTTTGGTAAGAGTTTTGAAAGGCATATGGTACTTTGTGTGTTATACCGTTTGGCTATGAGTTTAATTACCTCGATCAATTAATCACACTTTTAGCAACAATTACAAACGCAAATGCACAAACCGCAATTCTCATTCCATGTCATTTTCGTACATTTATGCAATTTTCTCGTTGGCAAATGACCTTTTCACTTGGATATATCTACATCCCAAAAACGCCGTCAAAAGTTTCGAGGATATTTAAATGTCAATCTCGGATTATAATAATGTTTTTACGCAAGGGGGTCCGTGTACTGAAACTTTTATCCCATTTTGCAAGTGGCTTTAAATTAAATTATCCGATACAAACTGAACTGTGTATAATGCGTATTGTACCCTAGTTACCGAGAGAAATTATCTCAAACTATTGGATAATTCTGCAACCAATGAACGTGCTACAACAACAGCACTCAATGACTTATTAATTAACCTTATATGTCATTGCAGCCCCGTGACCTGAACCGCAACAGTCCGGACAGCAGCACCCCTGGCTTGCACCACCATCAGAGCCACCCACAGCAGCAGCAGCAGCAACAACAACAGCAGCAGCAACAGCATCGCTCAGACCAGGCTGCCAGGCAGCATCAATATGAAGCACAACATATCAGAATGATGCAACAACAGCAACAGAAACATCAGCAGCAACAACAGCAACAACAGCAACAACAACGTTGCCCTCTGTGCAAGGTCCCCGTACACGACCTGCCACAGCACATCTCCATTGCTCATGCGGGGATACTAGCTGGACAGAGGTTGTTGCCCCCACCACCAGGGGGCGTTGACGGCCGGCCTGCATATGTCACGTCATCATCTCCGCCAGTAGGGGAGACTGTGCTCAACCTGACCAAGATGGAGCGGCCAGACACCCCACCCATGGCCATGCAGCAGCAGCAGTACATGCCAAGAGACTCACCAGCACTGGCCGTCATCAAGCGGTGCATTGGGGAGGACCCCTCGGCACCGTCACCCGCCCAACAGGCAGGGCCAGTAACCCAGGCGCCACTACCGATGAACCTGACCATGCGCAAGGATGAGGCTGCAGCTGCTGCCGCCGCGGAGGAGATGGCCAAGATGCGCGCATTGTACCAAGCGCGGTTCTTCCCAGGTCCCGGCTCAGACGCGGAGAGCCTCTGTGATGTTAGCCCGACGCACCCGGCTGCCAAGCTGGCCGAGGCTGCGCTAAGGCATGGCAGCTTCAGCGGTACGGAGAGCCTGTCCGGCGACGGCGGTAACGGCGATAGCAGCGGTGGCAACAGCAGCATCTCCCGTAAGCGGCGCAAGCAGACCCACGTGCCGGAGCAGAACAAGGATGAGCGGTACTGGGCCCGCCGGCTCAAGAACAACGAGGCGGCCAAACGTAGCCGGGACATGCGCATCAAGCGGGAGAAGGTCGTGTTTGAGGAGAACGCGCGCCTCGAGAAGTCCAACAATGACCTAAAGGCGGACGTGGACGCGCTGGCGACGGAGAACAAGGAGCTGCACCTCAAAATGGACCTCATATTGGAGGAGAACATGCGGCTCAAGTCGCTTCTGCTGACGTATCAGAACAGAAGGGTGTCCGATGAGGATTCGAGTGCGGTCAGCTCAGCTGGCAGCAGCAGCGGGGCGTCGCCACCGGGCGCGGGCAGGAGGCGGTCTTCATCAGTTGAGCTCAAGCCGTTCCATTGAACAACCATATTGTACATCTATGGCATAAGGCATTCCGTTGGGAATTAAAACAAATATGATAAAATGAAATGAAAGAGAAACTAAAAGTCAACCAATGACCCCGGTTTTACTCAAAGTTTGATACACAGCGTTTGGTAAATAAGATAATGAAACTCTCTCAAGAAAGACATGATGGTATGAAAACCTTTCTCTTACATAATATTATATTCTATCGGCCAATTTTATACCACACAAATCGTATATCAATGGATCTATCTATATTCTTGTACTAATTGTTGTGTCACCTTTGCTCGTATATTTTAAGCAAAGGATTTCTCCCACTACATGAAAAATACTCAAAACAAAATAAACAACTTCTTAAAGCAGTAAAAATGGTAAAAGGCATATATATTTTTCAAATTTAATATTACCGCAAAATATGTATAACTACACTTACAGCTTTTTACAGTATCCCCGACAAATATATTTTATACATAGTACACTGTATCATATTGCATGATTGCAGAAGCCCAAAACCGAACCACTTTATTTATACACACTATTGGAAAAAGGCCTTCTTTCCTACTTCACTCATTCTATGTAGTTTTATATACCGTTAATATGTTAAAACAATCTCGCAGAAACAATAATTGTAGCATTATTAATACAATTTCCACTCTTCCTTCTATTTTAGCAGGGCATAACGTATTATATTTATTTGAAAATATGATATTTATTTATTGAGCATTATTATTCTACATTTAACCATTAATTCATATGTTATCCTTATTGTATAAAGATAATATATAAACCTATTGTTAACCAGCTCTGTTTATTTTGTTGCCTACATTCACCCATTATTTCAAAGTATTTAAAACTCGCATATACTTCATTCTACAAAACATCATCAATATTGAAAATGAAGACGTGAATAAACCATATTATGAAAATCACCAATTTTAATTTAATTGGCACAAGAAATGTGACGAGTTTTGAATTCTCACAGCTGAACATGAAAAGGAATTTAATCAAGCGAGAATTTGATGGAAACAAAACACGTACCTAAATTTTTAACGCCCTCAGCGGCAGAAAAAAAATGTGAATTGATTGACTATTATTACTACATATATATTGTTACATATAAAATACTATACGAAAATATATTATAAATTATAACACCATATTAGCTACTCTGTGCTTTCTCTGAATTTACTCCGGTTTTCTCTTCTTTTAAGCAGAGCTAATCAATGACTGCAACTGACACTGATATAACATTATTATTTTAACAGGACACCCTGAAGTTTCTGTTAAATTAAGGAACCTTATTTTTTGGATCCATAGTACGCTCCAGGTTGGCACATTTTTCCCATCACATAACTCCGACATAACTCTCCAAGTCACGTTGCACCGAAGCTCGTTCAAAAAAGTGTTACATAAGACAGTAAATGTACGATGTGAGCGTTATAAGAAAAATCCATTTTACTTTAACACTTTTTATGTTGGAAAGTAGAGAGCCGTGTCTTAATAACTGTCTCTGTACAGTATGTGTTTTACAGTTAAAAAGAACTGTGTTATATTACTAGTGTTCAGAATGTGTAATTTGGTATGAACGATTTAAGCCAATATTGAACGTTTTTTAACTTTCCGGAGAGCTTTCAACATTCAAGGCCTCTCCTTTACACTCAGATCGACTATCCGGGATGGCGCATTGCAAACACTATAAAATAAAGTATTTAATACTGTCGTCTAATAGTACTTCAAATCTTACGTGTGGTTTGAGCCGTTTACATGTCCCAGGTAGCCGCAGTTTGGACTCTCCTCCTCATGACGAGTCAATGGATTGTCTGAACAGCTCCAATCGCCGATCACCTTTTGGCAATAGTAACACTGGACCTCGTCTCTGATGCCTAAATGTAATTTAAATCAAGGAAATAGACAAAGAAACTAAATGGATGTTGCATTAGATATGTGTACTAATCCAATTGATGCGAATACAAAGCAAAACAGCCTTAGAAAGGGTACAAACAAGAGGATATAAAGTATTACTGCTGTACGAGTAGCACAAAGGGCCTTTTTTTAAATATTTGCTATGCATCCCTTTTTATATATTTTAGGGTACTACCTTTTCAGGTTCATTGCAATAGCA
>LR139200.1:0-28296 GCA_900659605.1 Tisbe holothuriae | reverse complement strand
TGGTGCGATGAACCCGAAAAGGGTAGTGCCCTGAGAAGTACTCAGGGACGCATCCAGCGATAAAGTAAAAAAAAAGTAAAAATATATAATGTATCTGATTTCATGTGTTCCTGAGTCAAACACAATATTATGGTGAGCTTCAAAATTACGATGTTTATTTGTTGTCTCTAATTTAAGAGTGCACTTTCAACATTCTTCATATCCAACCCAACAAATGCCAGCTGGGAGGATGTTAAACAAGTCAGATCTGATTTCAACCCCCTTCTGGATGAGATTATCAAACACATTGAGGAGAGATTGCCTCAAATTAGGGGACAGCTCAACTATGATATGTTGGCATCACAATACTGTAAGCTATTCTTAAGGACTGGCACGTAAACTTAGCTTCTTTTCTGTCTGTGTTATCCTCCTTTAATATTGGCAGTTATAAAATTTTCGGTTTGTCACTAAATTTGCTACCCCACAAAAATACTGTACTAAACTACACTAGCCAACATTCCTTGTAGTGAGCCACATCGATTCTGATCCGGACCTTCAGCTCCTCTTTGACACCGGGGCTCTAAAACTTCTGGGAGAAGACTTTTTGAACATTGGCGTTATCACTGATTTAAATCCTGTGCTAGATGATACTCCTAGTCCAGTGGATGAGTATGCTACTTCAAGGTAGTAGAATAGACTTAATTGCTATCTTATGCCCGACCTGATAACTTTCATTTAGATTCCTTTTACCCCATGTTGGCAACACATTCTATGAAATATTAGACCAGAACCAGCCATATTATTATAATTTTGCTGCTGAAACGTGGAATATATACGTGCAAGATAATAATGTAAGGTAAGATATATCATTTTTTTATATTTCATTTGACAAAAAAAAATTCTGCTTAAAATTGCAATCAAGATGTCAGGTTATTTAATCCGAATTACTTTTAGAGCGACCTTTCAGGAGACTCATAACAGATTGGCAAAAATAGGAGGCATAGGAGGTATTATAATATGTAAAAGAATTTTTCGATACTTTGCTTCTGCTAGTACCTGAGAAAAGGGATATAAATGGAATGGCGGTTCTTCTAGCAGATCTCCGTGCGACGTCAGCTAGTCACCCGAAATTGGGCGGATAAAGGTTTCTTTGCTTCAGAGCTGCCATTATTGTCGAAACCTTTATCCACCCGATTTCGGGTGACTAGCTGTCGTGGAGATGAGATCTGCCATTCCATATTTATCCCTTTTCTCAGGCTAGTACTATGACCAAAAGAAGAAAAACAATTAGTCGTAAACAATTTACAATACTACGAGCAAACTTCGAAAGGGCAAGTAGCTAGGATACTAGTTAATACATATATGGGCATTACAATAATAATTAATTTTACTTTACTTCTAATAGTGCTAAATAACAAGGGCACAAAATTATTTCCAAACGGCGACTGTCTCGACCCTGGAAATTTTTGTGGCAGCTACAACGATTTTCTAAAATTGTCCAAGCTTCTTTACTTCACACTCAATCTTGATCCTTTTGGAATTGGGACCTATTAATGAGTTTGGTACGTCTGATACTATCAAGAGATAAGATGTAACTGATGCTCTAAGAGCTTGTATTTGGTAACAACGATTAGTGTACGATTTGTTACAAACGTCGGTTCGTACCGACAAGATATCAATAATTTGTTTAAACTGTTTGCCTGATATCAGTCAACTCAACCTTTTAGCATTATGACCGTTGGAATTTACCAAGAATAATCCTAAACCAACTGGACTTTAATTGTCAAGACCAGCAATGTTCTGATGGAGCCAGAAATTTGCAGAATAAGTTTCATCCATTTCTTTTCCGATTGGTTAGTCACCCTTGGCTTGACATTCATGAAGAGGCAAAAGATATGCCAATGGTAAAATGATTAATTATTTCATTAAGTGTGTTAAAAGTAAGTAAATAATAATAATTGTTTTAGAGCTTGCAAAAGCAAGTTGTAAAAGATATTCTGTACATAATTGATCATGGACAAACTACTTATGTAGAGAACCTTATTGGTGAGATGACATCCTCTCAATTCATTGGAACTGAATCAAATGGTAATTTATACATGTAGTTCAAAAATAAATCTTAAATACAAACATCTTAGACATAAATGATGAGAAGGAATATTGGATAACAATTCCAAGCAATTACACAGTCTGGGAAATGGATCAGTATCTGAAAGCTCTAACCTATCTCTTTGACAATGTCATACATCCAGATGAGGTTAATTATGATTATCATGGCACTTAAATATATTAAAATTACTTACTTATAAATAGGTATTTACATCCTACTACACCAACCTGGCAGGCATAAGTAGCTATGTGAAATTCATAGTAGTCCATTTGCCAAGACAGGTATCCATTGCTGGTGTCAGGATGACATATAAGGAATTATGGGCAAATAATGCCAGAGTAGGAGCTTTACTTGTATTTGAGGACTTAGCATCTGTGAGCACTATACATGTAAAAATTAGTATGAGATGTTATATTCAATTTTATCTAGTTTCAAAACATGTACCAAGATGATAGCAAACTTCACCCAAACGCTAATCCCAAAGATAGCCCAGCTCTTGCTCCCCACATCTGCTTTATGAATGAAGTAGGTGATTTGGATGACTATGTTCATGACGGTGCCTTCTACAAGGCAAGAAATGTGAGATGCACTCATGCCATGATTGGGTCTGTGTTCAAGATTCATTTGGACAGTCAGGAGATCTATGAGATTGATGTCATTGAAGGGAAAAGTAACGCGGATGCTACCAGAGAACAAGGTATTTTATGTTAGCACTAACTTTATCACATTTCTGGGTAGAACAGTAATGTATAGCAGAACACATGTAATATTCTAAGAAAAACTATGTAACTGCACATCCATATGTTACTGTTAAAATGGTGTCTATTGCAGCTACATGTCCTGAGCAGTCCCTCTACACAGACCTCATACCAGACAAGTGCTTTCCTTTCTCTACATTGACCAGTCTGCAAGGGGGTATTGAGCACTGTGCTGCTCTTGGAGGATCTCTGGTGTCAGCTCGTTCTATTGAAGAGTTCAATGCAATAAGAGGTAAGGCTTTATAGTAAGATTGGGGACAACCTGGTGGTCATTTTTGTCATAACCTCATGTAATCCTCTCTTCTGCCTTCTGCCAATCGGCCCAATGTGCGGCATCCAAGGCAGAATTGGGCCACACAAAGCATGGATTCCATGTGTCAGAGGATATTATATCTATTTAAGCATTTACATTATTTAAGTAGGCGAAAAGTGTATCTGAACGGGGTTTAAATATGATTAAATATTTATATACACCATATGCAACAAGGCTTAATTTCTCGCAATAGAAGGTTAAACATTTACACACTTTCCGAAATATCATCCCTAAATTCCCTCAGTGAATAAAAATTCGACCCAGGTGCATGTCAGGCGGTATCTTTAAGAGCTACCAAGCTGCAAATTAAAAAGTATATACCTAAATATGGGTTCATTGGCCATTATAGTGTTGTTGCCTTTTAGTGGAATGCAAAATAGGCAAACCCTTGCCAAACACCATGAAAATTATGCATAGTAAGGGATAATTTTGAAATTTTACTTTAGTAACATGTAGTTAAAAACGATATCCGTTAACACCCCCTTATTTTTACATCCTTGGTAGGTGAAAACTGGGATATAACCTTACAATTTTAAGAGTATATTAGAGAAATAGCATTAAACATAATTGGAAAGGTATTCCATTATCTGTCATATAGTAGCATTTAACTGCAAGGATTATATGCCTTAATACCGTGCAAAATGTGCTGCTTTCTCCCCTACACAACAGTACTTAAAATTGTTTGGCATTACACAAGGTTATGACAAAAAGAAATATGAGGGGGCGCCAGGGGTACCCCGCCATTTTTTTGCCTCAAATGGTTGCGGCCTTGTGGTAAAGAGTCTCTAGATTTACCGGTAGCGCAGAGTTAGTGCGACAATTCAGATTGAAAATCTCCAAAACCATGAAATTGGAATATTTCCGACACCAAACAGAATTAATTCGACTAGTTTTAAAGGATTGGAACTATTGTGACTACAGAATTGGAAGAATATCGACATTTTAAAATAAGATCTAATTCGACATTGTACAATAAGAATTATTTCGAATTTTGTATGAAATAATATTTGGTCTTACAGGTAAAAAATACTCATAGTATAGCACTTTAACATGGCTGTTTGTTTAAAGAAAAAAAAGCTAACACAATATGTATGTTAGTTTAGTAATAATGGCAACATAATATTTTATAACATATGACCAGAAGCTAGGCGCTGGGCATATAATATACAGAAGATAACAGCAATTATACAATTTATATACAATTTATACAACAAGACTTAGACTTAGCTTACTATAATTCAATATACTATGTCACTACATAAAATTAGTACATATTGGTTGTCAAAACATAATATTTAATTTTATATTTAAAAAATTAAGCTTGCCTACCATCTACCGTACTTTTGTGTGTTTTGTCGAAATTATTCGGACTTTTTTAAATTTCGGATTTGTTCCGTATATGGGGCTGTCAAATTAATTCCATATCACAAAACTGTCGAATTAGTTCTCATTTCACTGTCGGAACAATTCCATTATGTTCGAACTAATTCCAAATGAGCTGTCGAAATAATTCTGACTTTGTTGTCGCACTAACTGGTGGATTCCGATTTACCTTGTGGGTTAAAATCCCCCCCCCCAAATGATGTGATTATGAAAAAATTGTGGTATGCACAGATTAGCTTAAAGGTAGTGCATATATGAGAATGATGCATAAATTAATGTACCTGTAAATGAACTAATACCCTTCACTCTAGAACTTTTCATTGGCCAATTTGAGGGAATATCAGGTATTGATCATTTTATATATAATATTAAACGTATGTCAGTGTTATTATTTACTGTAGACTGTGAATTATCTTGGACCGATCCAGATTCACCCGACTGCCATTGGGATGGGATGTTTCTTGGTCTCTTCATAGATGCCAATGGCAATTTCAAGTGGATGGATGGAACTCATTTCAATGACTCACTATTACAGATTATGTCTCCATCTGTTGCAGCTGCGGACATAGAGGGTAGAGATTGATTTTTATGAGTGCTAGCTAGTTAGCATAGTGAAGTATTGCCAGACTTAATGGGTTGCTTCTTCATGTATTATAGAGAACTACTTGTGTATATCATTTATATGTATGACTAAATGTTTGAGCTCCCATACATAGTCAGAAAAAAGTAAATATTAGGCACTGTCCGGGAAAGCATCAATAAATTTTGCAGGAAAACTCTTTGCCTTAGAGGTGATTTCCTTTTTTCAACCTTGATCCTTCTCCCTGGGCCCTGGCACACCCTTTTTTGTGCCCTGCTATGTGGGGTGGAAAAGATGAAGTATTATGGTATTTTTTTTTCAAGACAGCTTTTAATGACAATTTTGTAGCCATTAATTAGTCAGCACTTGATACCGGAGTGAGGGCTCCAGGCTACATAGTCAGGGTGAGTTTTGGCACTCCTAAGCTCTGCAGTAAAGCTGAGAGGCAGCGGCCACTGTATTAATACAGTCTGTTTTGCTGAGGGCTGCGGCCAAAGGGTTGAGATGAGAAAACTTGCTGCTTGGCTGCCTCTATGAGCAGTCAACTCAGCTCTGAGATGCTGTTGTCACTCTGGTATCAAGTGCTGGCTACCAGAAATTTAATTATTGGAGTTAGAAGTTAAAAATTATATTAATCATTACCTTAAGTTACTTAAGTTAAGCTAAAGTTACAATACTTGTTTAGGTTTCAACAATGGCTTGCAACGTACCTTTTCTGGTGGAGATTGTGGTGTGCTGATAGGATCCTATGACAGCTTTCAACTGCGTTATTGTGAAGTTGAATTGATTCATTTTGTCTGTGAGGATAACCAGTATCAAGGTCAGAATCAATTATCGGAATAATGTCGGACAAAGGTCAAAAAGATATTTCTGCAGATTCTGTGTACTAGTCAGAGAAAATTCATATGGCTTTGGGGGTTGAATTCCCAATGAAATGTGTCTTAAATACTTTGATACTCTGAACCTAGTAACCTTAAAATTTTCTCAAACAGTCAGCTGTGCACCATCATGGACACTCAACCCTTCAACTGGTCACTGCTATCTGGTGGTGTCAAACTCTCCCTTGAAAACCTGGCACCAGCATCTGGACTACTGCCAGTCTATCAATGAGCACACATTTCTGGTGTCACTAGGTAGTGAACAGGAATTTAACTTTACACGGGGTAACATAATTGTAGAATATCTGGAAATACATGCTAATTACTTTCATTCATAGACATTATTGTTAGTGCAGAACATAAAGGAAACCCTGTGTCTATTGGATTACATGATAAAAATATTGAATGGGTTGGTTAATGCACATAATAGTGCTCCACTTGGAAGGAAAAGTAACATTTGACTTTCCAGATTCTTGAATGGGTTGATGGCAGTGATCCCAGCTATATAAACTCAATTGAATGGAAAAGAAAACCTTATGATTTTACCAAACTGGATGCAATGTGTGTGGGATATGACCCAGACCTGGTTGGTTTGATAAACTAACTAATGTCATCATCAATCATTTGCACCATTATTTTAGAATCGGTGGACGGATGATTTCTGTGCTAATCGAAGAAATTTAGTGTGTCAAACATCAAGGGTAACAGGTAAATATTTAGTATTGCTCAGTCATGCTGTCCGGCAAAGAATTTACCTTGTTGTGTATTCTGTACTACTGCGGCTTATCTCTTAGAATTTGATTAAAATTTTTGATCTGTGACTGGTCAAACTGTAGGTCAATAAATTCTGCCTGGTTGGCCATGACAACTTAGAACAATTAGAAATTGGTTAATAAATGGCCACTGGCTACATAATTATATCCGCCATATAGATAAACTATACAAAGAAGCGACTGCGAACACTGCACTAATTTATCCTGAATTTTACAAGTGGTTTGAGCCTGATTGCCTTAATACACCCTTGTGCTACAATCTTGTTCAACTGGGATTTCAAGGAACCAAGATTCAATCATTTATAGATGACAAATTCAACTTTATTGGAAGCCTTCTTCAACATGTATGTGAAGGTAACTCATTTTAACCATTCTAATTATTTTTTTACAGTTTGCAGAGACAGTCATTACACTCTCATTCCATCCTGAGCTTGCTATCCCTGAGAACAGGTTTATATATGACATGGCTCAAGGAATGGAATTAGAGGTGCATCAGATTATGGCATCAATACTGGCTGACATGTTTCAAATGGACGAAGAAGAACTGGGCATTAGTTTACTGGAGTTGCCAGTGCTCTTGGAGCAACTGAATTTTGGACAAGAGTGAGGCACTATTTTAACGTTATTATCACAATATTGCTTCTTTCAATTCATATTTAAAGTTCTTCCTTAACCAAACGTGAGAAAGCGGCTAAGAAGGTTTTCTACACCCACTTACGACACTGGAAAAGACAAAATGAAATCCATGTGGAAGAAGAATTTGGGTATGAATTGGATTGGTCTGTTTTAAACGAATTCACTAGATTAGCAGGTGGAGGCTTGGAAGCTGGTACAAACTAATATAACATATAATCACATCACTCACTGAAACTGACTGTTTTTCTATGCCAAATTTAGAGGTGCTCCAGATTCAAAAGGCATTGGCTGCTAAAGCAGATGTAATCTCTGATGGCACAAGATTTTCTTTTAAATATAGTCTGGGAAATGAGGAAATAGCACAAGCTTATGAATACAATGTCTATGGGAAATTGTTGCAAAGTCACCTACCAACTGTGTTTAAAATTATGCGGTTTGCATCTGTGAGTTATTATTTTGCTTGTTACTTGGGCAATCTACAGAGACTCTTGTTATATTTTAGGTCAGCATAAATGCTGGTCTTGTAGATCAGGCCTGGTTTGAAGGCCTTTTTGAAGGAAATTATACATTGGATAAGTATGGTTTTAGGTAAGTAAGTCCTTAAAAATGGTGTGTAAAACATAATTTTCCGTCGCTTCAGCAAGACTAATTCAGCAATGCCTAACATGTATGATTGGAAACGATTGGATGCTTTGCAGAGCTGTATGTGGCCTCATAAACTTTTGAAACACAATGAATCTCAAGATGGGGACATGGTAAACACAGATAGGCATATTGCTTAAAGATATTATTGATTGGATTGAATTTGAAAATGCATTAATAGTAATAAAATATCCTTCCTTAGTATGACTGTACTCACTTATTCCATCACACATTGACCTCCAGAGGACTCTGTTCTTCAATGAACTCAGTTAGTGACAAAATCCTTTGGCATCCAAGTGAGGTCATGAGAGCATTTTCAGATGCATTCAACCCTTCAGAACAAAGTCAACTACTTAAAATAACATCCACTGGGCCAAAGCAGGGTCTAATCATGATATTGGACACCCATCAGGTTAGTGCAATTGTAACAACATTGAAATAGTAAGATTGAACTATACTATCTAGTTATATTATGTTAAGGATATTTTGGAAATGTCTTTTTACACTTTCTAGTAATCAAAAACTTATAAAAGTCTCCTTCAGGTGCATTATAAGCATAAATTATTTTATTAGTATTACTGTTGATCACTTTCCCAATCTTTCTTCCTTTAGTCTGAGGTTTTCTCCTCTGACAGCGGCTCCTTCACCCTGAGTATCACAACAGGCCATGACTACAGTCTCATCTCTACTGCTGAGCAGGTCACACTCTACCCAGGCCACTTTTCCATAATCACAGTGCGGCCAACTAAGATAGAGACAGTGGCTCAGGTATTGAATGGGTACTCCTTGGAGGGCAGACAATGTGCTACAATGGAAGAAGAAGCTGGAGGAGGAAGGAATGAGGGGTTGTTTAATTTATATTCAGAGAAGACATGCCAGTTTGAATGTGCACTAAAGGAAGTAAGTAACTGCATTTACAGGGTTTTTTTCATTTGTCGGATTTCATTTGGCTGTTGCTCAGGTACTTTAAAAGTTCCAAGGGTAGCAAAAGATAGGGTAAAACGGGACATTTTTTTCAAGATAAAACAACGTTTTTGATAAAATTTATTTTAGGGCATGTTACAGGCCATTTACTAAGGCTTGGTGATCATATCTTCCCAAAAAGGAGCAAAAAGTGAAAAATTAAAATTTTGTTCCTGGAAATAAGCTATGATTTTATGTTGTTAAAATGCTTGCATATGATACTGAGAGACACCTCCAATCCATTTTAGCAGTAAAACATAGCATTTTTGTAATAAAACGTGGTCTATCCAAATTGGCTATTCCTTTTACTTAATAAACACTCTGCTCTAGAAACCTTATAAATTCTTAAATTTTCCAATGTAAATATATATAAAAAATTATATGAGCATAAATGTCCCCTCTTTAGCTTTCATTAGATGCCTTTGGATCTGATGTAAGTTGACATGACCTGAGTAACAGCCATTTCAAATCCGACAAATGAAAAGAAATACCCTGTAGTTATTTATAACCTATAAATAACGATCTGTTATGATATATGCAAATAAATTACGTGAGCAGGATACGGCTCTATGTGATCAAAAATGGAATAACTAGTGTTCCTTTTTGCAATCAAGCAACAATTTTTGCCCCACTTGGGACACTGATATAATTGATAACTGAGTAAAATGCCTTTCCCCCAATGAAAGTAGATATAGAGGTAGGGCACAGAAACACATTACTGAAAGCCAACTGGCTTTTTATATGCAACAAGCTGGGGGAGAACTCAGAACTCTCCTCTGAACTCAGCTAGCTCCATTTGTGAGAGCCGCTGAGGGGGATCTTCTCTTGCTGAGGGAAAAGAGTCTCATATGAGACAGGATGACGAGTCTTGACTTGTCTCATATTTCCCGTTGTCTGATTGGCTGGCTTGTCGCATATAAGTGATGACGTCCCTATAGTCATAAGCTACCTATAGGTACACTTTCATTGCCTTCCCCTCAGCTATATCGGAGTCTCATGAGCACCTGAGCTGAGAAAGCTAGAAGTTCCTTCTTTTGCCATCTAACTACAGTAAATTTAGATCAAGAAATAAGAGTATGTGACACAAACTGTATTATGTTGACTGAATGTATTTTAATGGTCATGATTTAGATTATATGTACAGTATAATTTGAAATACCTATGTTCTTCTAATACTAGGTAACTGATATCCTTGGCTGCACCCCCTGGGACTTTCCTCGCACCAACAATCAACTTCCGGTCTGTACTCGTGATATGACAGGACAATTTAAGCAGAACATGACTGACTTTGATCATCTTGGTAAATGTGGACATTGCATGGTTGATTGTCAGACAATCAAGTACAATATTATAGTGGACTCCATGATATTGGATCCACAGATAGAATGTTCAAAGCAAGAATTTATGGTAAGTGTAGATAAGGCATATATGACATACATACAGCAAATATTCCCAATTGGTAAACATAGTGAAGAACCAGGCATTTGATGAAAGGGACATTTCAATGTATATGACTCAAATTATGATCTCTTCTAAAAATTTTGCTCCAAAAACTTGACCTTTTCTTTCAATGTAGAGCATCTCCAATGGCAAAATAGAATCCCCTGAAGATCACTTGGCTTGGTATTATAGCCAACGCAACATGTGGCAGAAACAGATGTTTGGAAGAGTATTTGAAACTGACCATGCTACTCGTTGTCACCAAAAAGTCATTCAAGACCTATCCTATGTCAAAGTTTACATTCAGTCTGATGAAGTAGAGGTTTATACCAAGGAATTGTCATATTCACTCTTGGATCAAGTGGGCATAATTGGTAATCATAACTACTGTTATATGTTGAAATACTGTGTAATCAATTACATGAGATTTGACTGGTTGGTGCCATATGTCTGGTTGTGGAATTCGAGAGGGGCAGAAGGGACAATCTTTTGAAAATCTAGATATCCCACTTAAAGGGATAATTAAGATTACTTTACTTCAAAGAAGTTTGGGAGAATGATCTAAAACCTCCGCATACCAATTTTGTTAAGCTAACTACAGCCCAGTGAACTGTAACTACTCTACTGAAATTTTATAGCAACCCTGAAGGATTGTGGGGGCAGCCATCTTGGAGAATTACTTTATTCCAAATAGGCAACAGAGAACTCAGCTTCCTTCTTCACTTTCCTTCTGCCCATTTGGAATAAAGTAAATTCAGCAAGATGGCTGCCCCCACAATCCTTCACAACAAAGGCAGGCTACACAGGCAGGACGGCATGGGACAATTTCAGTTCTAGCTAATTTTGGCCACTGCATGACTGCATGACTGACACTGAGTAAAAGCGGAAATGAGCACTACCGCGACAAACTTGCAAGTTTTCAAACTTCAAAATAAAAAAAAACTCTTTTGGGGAGCAGATCACTGTCAAATCTAATCAGTTCCTAGTACCAAATTTTGTGCTCTTTCACGTCCTGGTGTCCAAATCCGCAGCCTTTTGCGGCCTCATGCGCTTTAATTTGTTTTCTGAATTGTGCAAGACTTTAGCTTAAAAAATCTGCTTTTTAGCTTCAGTACATTTTAAAATAATATTTTTTGAGGTTTTTGAGTTTTAAAGTCAAGTAGAATGACTCAATTAATCTATGATACCATTGGTATTTTAATATACTACAGACAAAAGTCATTGTGAGCCTTTCTATTAAGCCCTATTTTTCCTTAGATTTTTTTGAATTTGGGGAGAAAGTGGCTGGTGGGGTCTACATATCCTCAGAAAAAAGCAAGAAAAAAGTAAAATTTTATTCCTAAATCAAGTTTCCATGTGTTAATGGATGATAGACCAAGCATTTAAAGCCATAAAACAAAATATGACCCCCTCAAGCCATGTCCACCTCGCAACCCACTGTGCAGGGGTGTCTGGCAATTATTTTGTATTACCGGGTGCGATTTTTTCAATGGCACTCCCATTGAATGCTTCATTAATTGGAGGAAACACATTTTACATGAGTTATTTCAGTTTTGTGGTTGAAGGCCCCTAAAAACGAAATTTGTTTATTATATAAATATATGTGTGAAGTGACTGCCAGTCCCCCAGGCCCTACATGTGGGAGTCAGTGGTGGCCCTGGTCCACGCCGGGGGGCCTGTAGCCAACTTCCCTGAAGGCACAAGTGAGTCAAAAATGTGAGAAATTAACACTCAAAATGCCTTTAGAGATGTTCCCAGGGATGATAGTGAAACTATAAAAACCAAACATATTGTGTTCATTGTTACTGCTGAGTGCTTGGTTCATGAATTAGAGAGTTTTTGCCCCAGCTGCTGTGGTTCAAGCCTGGATTTGAGGATTTCAGACTAATAACCTCAGATTAGCTAACTGACCCCCGCAAATGCTTCTCTCATGGATACAGAACATGGATTAGATGCACAAAAAGAAGTTTTTGCTACAATAGGATGATACCCATTACATATGGCAGCCCTGATGCAAAAAGCCTCCAAAGGGGCTCTGGAATCAAGGTCTGGGGACACAACTAAATGGCTTTCTTACTCCTAAATCTCAAAATGTATTAATTTGCAATCTTTTGGCACATGAAGCAGGGGACCTGTTTTAGTCATCTAACCAATGATGTGATCCTCAAGCAATATATGTCAGAGCTATTGAGTAATTTAGATGTTAGCTACAATAGGCAGGTTTGCTCCAAATTTTGGGCATATCTGAAGCCATGTATTACCATGGATGGACCCTAAATTTAAGGTCAATGACCCTTAATGTTGTATATGATAGCCCTGAAAGTTTGGCATCAATCGGATTTACTACTGTCTATATATTTGTATTTTTGTAGCAGAGTACCAAGAGTGCCATTGAAAAAATCGCACCCGGTATAGTATGATTCAAAGTTAGGAACAACCCCCAGAACCCTAACAAACCTGTGGTCCATTACATTTCCCCCCGATATCAGCGCCTAGTTAGCAGTTATTAGAACGGTTATGAGTTAAGTTGTCTAAATAAATTTACTATAAGTGGCCTATACCCCTTAAATTTATTTTTACACACTTTTCTATGATCTAAACTGGGTTTAGCTAAACATTTCGATTATATTTTTCTAACTAGTAATATAATTGTACAACTGACATCGTTTCTGTTTTAAATATAAAATAATATTGGAATGTTGATTTTTGCATCGGTTATTAATTTCTTATATAGTAAAAAACTTGATAATTGTCAAGTGTTTCTAGAAAATGACCGACATTATACGCATAACATGGAAGGAAAATTATATTATTTTCAGTTTTCCATTCCTACAAAGAGCAAGTCATAGAAAGTACAGCTTCATATGTCAGATTTTGTGATTACCGAAGTATTGCACTAAACTATTTTATGGCAAGCGAGATTTCCATCCTCAATGTAAGCTTTCATCCCCTGAGAATCGAAGGAATTTAATGCCTGGTGTAAGGGACATACTTCGCGAATTCGTGCATACAAACTTACTACCTTACTAATGCCATTCTAGCTGGGACATGTCTCCCATGGTTATAAACGGTAGCAGGATTATGGAATATGGACATTCGGAATAAAGAAAGAAAAGGTAAATAATATGCTACATAATATTGGAAACACCTTTACGGTATGTGGCCGGTATTGCACTAGAGACATCCTCTTGATATGCCTTACAACTCAGTACCCCTTTTCGGCCAGTACCAGTTCAACCGTATATTAATTAAAGTATAAATTGATCTTGCTCTGAACTGGAAGGAAGACTGTTCTACATTTGTAGTCAGGAATATGCGATTGGTGTTAGGTTATTGTCTAAACACGCATATTTGTAAAAAAATTGGAATATAGGTTATCTTCTTATTTTGGAGTCAAGATAAATGATACTATTAATTTATTTATAATTAAAAGTTTTTAAAACCTTTCTTCTTTTCCTGCTGTATAATTGTCCTTTATCTTGCATTGCTGTACGGATTCATAACTTACTCCATCAGAGAACTAGTAACGTTGCACATGAGAGTTGGATAATCCAAATCATTAACTCATTATAACGGTCTTTATATTGACCAAAGGTGTTCTGCAGTTTCTGTATTAAAATGCAACATATTCTTAGGAAATTGGGGTTTTAATAATTTTTGTAAATGTTAATCATTGTCGTTTTGAGATAAAATCTCCTTATTATATTAGATCTGATTTAGACTCATCTGACATAATTATTAATCTGGCAGTACGGAAACATCACATAAATAATGAATCCAGCTCTTCCACCGCCGCCGATTAAATGCATCAACGGCATTAACTGTCTCATGAAGGTGCAAAAAACGAAAACTGGTTTCTGACGCTTCGTTACCCGGAAACTGTAACTTCTCGTTTGTTATTATATATTACATAACGAAACACCTGGTCGGAAATGGGACCTAAAATGGACCTAAAACGACTTTAAAGCGAGTCATGTATGCAATTACTACACATATTATGCGTAATGATTCGTTCGTTGATCTTTAAAAGGGTGTAAAAGTCACGTTAGATATCCAGTTTTGTGCCTCTTTTAAGGAAGTAGACCGGAATTTGGATTATCTCGTATTATGACAAGAGTGGCTCAGCCATCATTATTATCACCGCCATCATCATTATCAATGATTTGGCATGATTTTAGACACCTTTTCGCGTGAAAATTTTAATGAAAATGCCACATTTTATTTCCAACTGTCCAAAGGTTCCTTTAAAGCTTATGGTCTCACTTTGGACATCAGAATTAACTGTGCGTAGTGTGTTGTACGCTACATTTCTTCCCCCTTTTTCTGATTGGGAGGCAATTATTTTATGACGCATTTTGACGCAATTTACACGTCGATCTCGATTTTGTCACCGGGTTTAGTTGTTGTATGAAGAGGTGATAAAATAGAGAGTGTAAATATGTGGAGATAGATCACATCTGATAATGTATAATGTCGTAGTTCATCAAGTCTTTTTCATTAACATGTGAAATTAAACACGTAAAACGAAAGTAAATGTTCCCCAATTATACATGTTTACAAATGTAATTTTGAAGCAACTCTTACATAACTCTTGTCCCAATTTTGTAGTAATGTTAAAACACAGTAAGTATTACATCAAGGAAAATGATTATTTCTTTTAAACCTCTGTATGTTCCTCCACTAACTTCCGATCTCTTGATGCGTCATCATCACTCTTATTCCATTTCCACGACAACCTTGACGATTCATTTAAACCAAGATAACAAGATATAATCTCTTATTTAAACCGCAACATATGGGCAGATGAACAACGTCAGCTCAAAGCTGTATATTCATATTGTTGACCTTCTAGAAGGATGGAATTCCAAGAAGAAATACGCTCAAAACGGTTTTCGTGTATGTTTAGACAACGCTCGGGTGAAATAATATCCCGGAAGGTCCGATAATGTGTTGCTGCTCCCTCTGCTTCTGTTGTTGGTGATGATTATAAGCGGAAAACGGGTTTGAATCTTGGCTTGAAATATGGTGGCAGCTCATGCATTGGGAGGTGGGCCAGATTTAATAACTTCGTTGTATTATTCCCAGGGAAGTCATTAGAGATTGATTATCTGGCAAACTCCTTTTTCGTCCAAAGTTGATTTTGCACATTCTTGAACCGTTAACTTCCTGTAAAAGCAAGATTGGCATTTTCAAATGCCATTGTACTTTTTATGTAACACGAAAGGGGGACAGCAGATAACATCATACGGGTTCAAAGCACTCTTTATTTAATTATTAGAGTACGCGATGCGATTACATTGTGACGCCTTTGTAGAGATAGCATCAGATAACAAAATACACCCTTTTAGATGTTGCCTTAATTAAATTAGCCGTTACGATTTACACCCTTTCAAGAAACGGAAGTTTGCGGTTTGCTCACATGACAAGATTTGCAAAATAAAGCTTAAAACACGCTAAGGCTGAACATATTAAGAGCAAAAAAATCCGCAAGGAAAAATCTAAAATATCGGCCAAGGCCGTGCGTTTTTTCTTCTTCTTCCTAATAATAAATGGCGGGTCCCGTGATTATTTTTGTGCACCAGACTCCTTGAGGCTAGACGCATTTTCAAGACACAATGGGATCAAAATATAATCGTACTCTATGGCAATGTCCAGATTCAAGCACTTTCCTCCCCCGTTTAAACGTCAGATTGTGGCAAACACTCGTCTCAAAAACGTAATTATCGTTTTTTTTTGCAAACGAAGCATGCAATCGAAGCAACGGTGGTTGAAGTGAACGCGATGTTTTTGTTTTACATGTATTTTGAATAGTTTTATAGCAAATGAACACAAACGAATGCGTTCCCTAATTACACATTAGTCGTCTTCTTCTCTTCGTGAATATCCCGTTTTAAAATCGTTTGCGCTTCCCAAATGCGTATATTGTTAATTCATCTATCACCATTAGAGTGTCATATTATTCACTAGTTGTTTATAATGCACCTTGTCAAAAGTCTCTCTTGAGCACATTGCTATTCACGGTATCGACAGGCACCGGTTTTGAGTACCGCCCTTTATCAACGTCAGCGACCTCCAGCGCGTTCGTGGACACCAACTCAGTCTCAGACTCATCACTGTCAATGCGCTGCAGCCGCGGCCGTTGCAGCGGCGGGTGCGGCGGCGGGTGATACCGCGGCTTCTGCTGGTGGTGGTGCACGTAGAGCGGCTTTGGACGCTCTCGTCGGACCACAATGCTGAACTCTGCGTGCAACGCCTCGTGATCGGACAGCGAGATGAGCTCGCCCTGAAAATGAACACATTTAATCTCAGACCATTCCACTGTGCAGTTGATAAAAGCTACCTTTGCGCTCCGTGTCATAAACATTGGCATGAGAAACTCTTCCGTCCGCATCTCGATGCCGTCGCGCGCTCTGAACATGAGCAGGTCGATCCGCTCTGGACAGCTGTGTCCGCTGCCGGTGTAGGTGTTGCGCTTGTTGCCGAAGGTGGCGAACCAGGGATGCATGGACACGTCGGGGTACTTGTCCAGCAGCGCGTCCGTCAGCCCCGACGACAGGATGGAGTAGGGCTGTCGTGGCCCGGACAAGGGCAGGGCGTTGATATCGCCGCCAAAGATCTGAAATAAATCATATGTCAATGGAAACGAAAACAATATCTATGGACTTTGTTACCTTGACGTCCGCGTCCGACCTCGCGATGTACCTGCTCGTCTCCATGCTCTGGACGAACCTGAAGTATGTGTTGTCGCTGTTGGGGTTGTTTGTGTACGAGACGAGGTGGGAGGTGAAGACGTCGACGGAGAGGCCGTTCCAGCGGACGCGCGCCTTGCCAACGCCCTTCTCCACCAGGATCTCCCCGTCAAAGTTCCAGAACGACCCTCTGTAAATACATTATTAACGGTGACAATCAAGAGTAATTCAAATGGCTTTACCTGAATGAAAATGGTTTGAACTCGACCTCCTCGATGGGATGCCTGGAGAGGATGACGAGTCCTGAGCACTCGAGCGGCAGGAAGATTCCTGAGCAGCCCGTGTTGAAGCTGTCGTAATGCGTGATGAAGGGGAGGGCGGTGCGGATCGTGTCGTAGTCGGACCGGAACCACACCTCCTAGAAACGAATTTGATATTGAAGTTATGTTAAGTAAAATGACTTTTCTCAAGTTACAAGATGAGGGCTACGAGTTACATTTCAATAACTTTACCTGTAATAAAATGACGTCATATTCTGATAATGCGATGATCTCCCTGAGCGCCCTGAACCTGCTCGCCCTGTCCTGCGACCACGGCCACGACAGTCCCCACGCGTTCAGGTTCAGCACCTTCAGGCGCGGGTAGAGCGGGCTCGTGAGGCTGTTGTAGGAGGAGGAGGGATGCGGGGAGGAAGGAACTGCGGAGAAGGTGGGGGAAGATTTCTCAGAGAGGACGACTGAAAAAGTAAGAGAAATTGGATTTAATTTCTTTAAGACAGCATTTTAATGGTATGGAGTATTTCGGTGCCTAGTCGCCTACCAATGCCCTCCTACAGAGCCATCTCTGCCCTCTTCTGAGAAAGTCTCAATATATTGAGCCTTCCTTGCCTCTGCCAACACAAACCTTGCCAGCTCCAACCCTGGCCTTGCCTATCTTCTACCCTTGTCTAGCTTCTACCCTTGCCTAGGTGCTATATTATTACCTACATGCCAACTCTTTAGCCCTAATAAATCCAACTGGTGCACAAATAGCACTTTTCAAGGGATTCTAGACTAGAATTTCTTGCACTTTTCCATTGAGAGAACGTGGATGTTAAAGGGTGTAAAAATAAATTAGTATCTATTACATTACTAAAACGCCCATTTTTTCAAATAGAGACACTAGAGCTACCATAGTAACTCACTGACTCCTTTTTTGGTGCAAAAATAAATATTCTGGGAGCTGAATATCGTAGCACGAGAATTATGGTGTATCTTCGAGTTAGAAGAACAGTGCAGTCCATCATTTAACAGGGCAAAAATTAAATTCATGCAACCAAGAAGCATTGAAATATCACATCCAGTGCCCCACGATGCATTTTTAGTTGACATTTTATTTATTTATTTTATTTGACCGGCTTGAAGAGACTGCTTTATTTCAAACTGTAATTGTGTTTGTCTCAAATACAGTTCAACACTGGAACTGGAACCTTTTGGTAACATCTTCCAAGAAAATTCTAGACCAGAATCCTTTGCAACTGTACTGTATAATAGTTGCACAGTTCTTGCTGTCAGAAGAGTACAACAATATTGTATTAAAGAAAACAATCTATAGTCCAAGAGAAAACCCATAATGCGAGACGAATAGTGTGAAATGAAACATATTTTTCGCTGTTACGAGACACATATAAATACTGCCCTATACAGAGTTAAAGAACTTTTACAACATTGCAACAGTGGAAGGTATCTTTATGTATGTGAGCAAAAAGTGTGCAAAATGCAATAACAAATGCAAGGTCAATGACGCTTAAAACAACTGTTGCCTTTTCTTCCGTTATGCACAACAGAAATACAGTAATATCATTTATAAACTCCGATTTAGTAATCTGTACGTATACAGGAATATTTCTAGACAAAAAGAGTCATTTAATGGAGCGTCAACAGCGACGAATACCGACACACTTCAATAACGTGGAAACGGCTCTTAACTGCAATATTGACAAATTTGCCTCTTCCAAGACCAAATGGAAAAGAGAGCTTTATTGTTTCCTTATGTCCAAGGATTTCCGATTAAATTGCTCCTACTTGTATGTCCTCCCTTTACTGGCGTATAACATGGTTAAAAGCTGTCGGTAAATGCTGCTACTTGGCAGTTATCTGAAGCAGCAGCCATAATAATAGCGGTTGGGATTTGACAAAATGTTTTAACTGGTTAGATACGCGTATAAATGGCAACAACAGATACATTAATTTTACAGTTTGAAATATTCAAGACTTTTTAAATAAGTCTTTTATTAGGTAAATTTTGACATTTCTTCCCGTGTAACCACTCTAGCAAGTGAGCAATAAATCAGGTTAGGCGAAAATATAGAACAATCGTAATAAAGCGACAGTGCAGCAGCAGTGTTTTCCCCCTGACCGAACATACATTATTATCTCCGAGCCCGCGTTACATTGATCCGTTAAAAATAATGCTAACAGTAGTAATAAAATGGAGGTCAAGCCAAGAAAGATTTGTTATTTTTACACAGAGGCAAGGTCGAATTAATTTGTTGGAAGTAAGCCATTAGGGAACATAAGCGGGCTAAATGGATTAAAAATGTGCATTGTGTTGCTTTGGGAAAATCAATGCCATTTTATTGATTTGTATTTACAAAAATAAACACCCTCCTTGTAGGATACGTTTATAATAAATAAAGCAACGCAATGCATCATATACAGTTACCACTAACCACATCAAAGATTCTTATCTTATTATATTTATTACTTATGAAAAAGACGCGGAAATGAATCTCTTGGTATTTATTGGATTTGCTATTTACGATGTTTTATGTTATCTACAGAAAGGATTTTTTTTATCGATTCCGGTTCTTTTTCAGTTGAAGCTGCTGTTTCATACAAAGAGCCCTTATTATAGTCCTTTAACCGGTATTATTGGAAATGGAACTGCGGCACCTTTAAGTGCTGTAGTACAGTCTATATTGGATGAAGGTTCCTGATATGCCTATAACAAGTATTGTCAACTTTTATGGGTAATATCACTATAACCTTTTATTAGTCCCTAACTGCTAATGAAGTAAAACTGTCGTTTGCAAATATAATCAAGGATAGACAGTCTCATAACTGTTCTACCGTTCAAAGATCTTGGTCACTTAGAATTTTTACATGTTAGATTAAGTGCTGTGCCAATCTTACCTTGCACTTTCTCCTCCCCCAATACTGGCACATGGTTGTAGCTGCTACTGCTACTCTTGTTGACCGCCACCGTGAACTCAGCGGCCTTTGCATTGTCAGCAGCGAGAACGTTGTTCTGCTCAGGCGGAGTCGCAGCCTTGGCTTTCTCCACCTCCTCTGGCAACGGCGCAGACAACTGCGACAGCTGTAACGTCGTTGCGTCCTCCTGCCCGACCACTCTGAGCACTGCTGAGCTCTTAGCATTGGTTTCTTTGTCTTCATGGCACTCCACCACCCCGCACAGCACTATCCCGGCGGCGGCGAGGAGCAGCGGCAGCAGCGCTGACCACCTCCGCCTCCGTCGTCGCATCGTCGGCATTATAGTACAAGACGTCGTCGTCGTCTTCGCGGTTCAACTGCAGATCCATAGCGGTCCACCAGCTGGGGCCATCGAGAGCGTCGACGGCCAGTTTTAGAGGATACACGATCACTGTTAGAACAAATCTTCTTCTTCTTCTTCTTCTTCTTCCTTCCGCTAGCTCAGGGTGTCACTGACTGGTTGCGTCACATCTTGTCGACGCAACGTTGCTTCTTCTTGTTTTCAGCGCCGGCAACGACGTTGCCGATGACGCCCAAAATGCGTACGCGGCGCATCGGGGGAAGCACACACACAGAGACACTCACTTGGCACTATGATGCTATAATTGGTTTGTGTCCACTGTGCAAATTGAATTCCTCACAGCTGCTCCTTTGGAAGAATCACTTTTTGCAGCTAGCGGACAATCCATACACATCAGCTGAAGAAAGAAAGAAAAATATTGCGTATTTTTGCACTCAGCCTCTTTCTTTCTTCTTTCATTTCTTGCAGCTGAGGCTGCACCAAGGGGTTATTTCTGCGGCAGATTTCCTAAAAGACAATCATTTGCGCACGTTTCAATGGAAACGAAAAATAATACCGATTATTTACACACATTTGAAGCCATGTTTCAACTTGTTCTTTTGTGGCGCGTGCACGGCGCAAACTAAACCGAGCTCAGGCGCGCATTCACGCAGCAGCGTCAAAATCTATTCTTCCAACGGATATTTTTCCCGGCTGCCTTCGAAGACTCTGGAAATGGAGAATATAACGTTATTTGTGCTCGCATATATGAATACATTAAAACACACATACTTGAATGGTGGGCCTACTCAAAATGGTTCCTTTATTTCGAAAATGAATGGTTGCGATTCAAGGGCGTTTGAATATACGAGGTTTCCCCCAGATCGCATTTTTACACATTGGTCGTAAAGATAAAAGAAGTGAAAATGCTTTTAACTCGTTAGCACTACAAGGAATTTAAATTCATGTCAGGGATGCCATAACACGAAAAAGCGCTCGTTTCAGAGACTTGAACGCGCTGCTGCCAAGTATACTTTTCGCATGTCGTCCTTTTATGGCACTTTATATGAACTCATGTTTAGTGTCTCATGTCTTGTAAATTCAAAACCAAAAAACCTCTTTTCCACTTCGGGGCAAGGAGGCAAAAGTTTGACCTATGAAAATATTATGCAATGTATACACAACCAGCAGAAAATGGGAAGAAATGAAGGAGAAGAAGACGAAATGTATTCATAAAAATCCGAAATATAACGGTTAGAGGGAGATCGTTTGGAAAAAAGTTGGCAAAGAAAACTGAATAATTTGGAGGGAAAATGGGGGAATTATACGAGAAGAAAGAACGCTCGTCTGGTCATTCCTAATCGACAGTCATAATAATGACCTGGACCAAAAATGATGTACAGGACGTTTCTTCCTCTGAAATGTCATTTAATTAAATTGCCTCGTCCATTAATTACCTTCTTTTTGGCATCGGACATTCGTTGGCCTTACCTTATTATATTATTTCTTCTCCCGAGGTCAACTCCGAGCTGCAGTCATAACATTACTCGATGTCACTCCGCGATTATTAGCCGTAGTTTCGTACAACGCTTGGCTGCATATTCTCAATGGAAGACAGCTTTGACAGGGCATTGATTTCACCAGTGCATCAAGATCCTTTTGAACCGGCTTTAGCTCACCAACTAACCACAATATTATTGCTCCTTCTCCTTCTGTGTGTACACAATATTTCTTTCCTTTCACAGACGGTGAGTGCAGTAGCTACGGCAATGTTGGAGGAATAGGAGCTGGCAGGCCACACATGGACGAAGAAGAAGAAAATGTAAGTTAAAGCCATCCAACGGTTGGGAGGATGATTTCTTCTTCTTCCTTGTAGGCAACAGCAGGCAGCGGCCGTAACACACATACCCAGCAGGACGAGAAGAAGAAGGAAATCTTCTTCTTCCTGCGAAGAAGTGAGAGGAGGCATGAAAAAGGAGAGTTTTTAAGAAAGGAAGGCCAGCCAAGGGGAAGAAGAAGAAGAAGAACATGGTTGCCGCTGTTGCCTCTCGACAGGTGCATGCGGGAGTCTGATAAATGACCCATTTGGGGAACAGGAGTTGGGTTCTGTATGAGGAAGTCTTACAAATGAATAGCTAATGGTTTCAATGTTGGAATGCAGTATAAAATTAAGTGACTCCTAAAACCCGATGCTTGCAGCAGAGGCATGTTCTTAATTAGTACGTTAATGTTTCTCCCATAATATGTTTTCTTCAAGTTCTTCATATAAGCTTACTTTAAATGTTCCAATTAGCATACAGTTAAGTGTACATTACTGCGTACATGCCAAAACGGAAAAGGTGTATATTCTATTTATACCATTGAATATCATTAAAAAATAACTTCCGTATGACGGGACTTTTACACCAGCAAACGCGCAACCTCCTTCCAAATGGAAAAGGGAAATATTGAAAGCAGAAAAGTCGATGGGAAAGAGCTTTTTAGTCTGTACTTTTTAGTCCCATTTACTGTTATAAAGGTTAACGTTATTCTAAATCGAACTTATCTAAGATCGAACTATAGAGAATCGTATTTCTTGAAGTTTCTACTTTCTATGCATATGCAGGGCTACTCATTCAAACAAAATATATATGCATTAATTGTAAGTTACCCTTCGCGCCATCCTTATTTCTTCCGATTCATTTAATGGCGCTAAAATTATTGCTAAATCAATGTTCATAATTCAATTTCTACATCTAAACATTTGTCTCCTAATCTGTCCCACTTTCAATTCCCTGACCAATAATTTCAAAACACATTTTCTATCCATTCGACGGAATATTTTCCCATACTTTCAGAAGACACGCATTTGACATGAAAAAAGCATCTCTTTCCATGTTTAATAGACACATAATAACATTGCTACTTTCATTCATTTCGATTGAAATATATGCTTTACTTTGGACCGATCCTGTCCTACAGAGAGCAGACCACATAAACTTTAAATAGAGAAGTTGGATTGTAGCAGAGTGGAAGTAGGTTTCAAGGCTACCAAAGGGTATTTATTGTTTAAGTAATATGTACTATTAATATATAATCAATTGCTAGTAAACATATATCTTCAGTTTAACCACTTTTAATCAATCCTCTCTAGCCAAAAAACTATAAACCCTCCGGTAAATAAAAAGAAAAGAAAAATCTTGCGTCATATTTTTTCTTGAAATTTCAGCCGAGACCAAAAAAGGAGAAGAGAAGAAAAAATAACATTCTTTTAAAAGATTCTATCGTATATTTTCAATGATTTCTGGACTCAATATATAACCAACTGGAGGAACGTTGAAGTAGTAACAACTTCATTAGTTCTAAATACAATTTTCCGTCCTCTGAACGCGAATTTGTCGGATTATGAAGCATAAAAAGCGCTCGTTTATTAAATTGATTGCCTCAAGGCCAGCCTCGCGTTTTTTTGCATCAGCCTAATTGTCATTGTTGCTGAGCATCGAGTCTAAATTAAGCCCCTAAATTTAATCTCAAATTCGCTTGCTCTGACAAAATTCTAGTGACATGAGAAACGTATAACAACATAAAATACTTTTCTTTCTTCCTCTCCTATCTTCTCAACTTTCAGAAAGTTGGCAAAAAATAAAGCAAGCAGGACTTGAAAATATGTCCAGTTTTCTTCTTCTTCTTGTGTCTCCAATATCATACGAGCTTGCTCCCACGGCCAGTGTGCCTGTGTCCCTGTCCTTGCGTGTGTTCGCCTGCTCCTGTCTGTCCGCCACGCAGCACAGATATCGTTTATTTCCTTTCCCCGCCCGGTGCCTAATCTGAATCCCCCTCGTCTGTAGTAATACCGTGCGCTCGCATCCCCGAAGTTTGTCTGCTCCGGCCATTTGTCCATTTCCTATGCTGCCATTTTTGAAAGCGGAAGAAGAAGAAGGATATTTTTGACTTTAGATTGAGGTTGTGCTATGCATACAAAAAGAGCGCCGCGCCGACCACTGATATCGTCGGTTCTCTCTCTCTTCCTTTGCACGGTTGGAAAATGGCTATGAATGGTCAAAAATAAAGTCTGCTGCTGCACGGCGGGCGGCCAAGGAGAAGTCTCCTCCTCGTACATGTGAATAATGTGTGGACCATGTACAGGTGCATTCACATGTGAAAACGTCGGATGTCCAAAGGAAAAGAGATTCTAATGCACGATTAAACCTTGTTAGAGTTATGCCAATAATTCGTAATATGAAGAGAATTCATCGTTTTTGAGCCCTGTTATTTATCATCGACAGGTAGCCTGTCTGTCTGCCCTCCTCCTGGGCGCTGGCAGCAGCTTCAAAAGCCCGAACAGGGTCACTTGTATAATTCCGTTATTACAACACACACACGTTAGAAGTTGGGAGAAACGTCCAACAGAAAACAGACTCAAAAGGCAGTACATAACCACGGAGCTGATGTGGCCATGCATGCCATCCGTACCTCGGTGGCTCCCCTTTCAAAATTTTCTCCCGCTAGAGCTGCGCGGGCGCCGCCGCCGCCGCTGTCGTCGTCGGTTTGCCTCCTTATGGAGATATCAACGCGCGCTGCTGGCCTGGCAAGTGTATCGTGGAAATATTTAGAGCGGTTTTATTAGACATGTCACAAGTATAGTTTTATACCAATGTGTGCATTTTATAATGACATTAGTATTCCATTTTTCCTTGTAAACCTCTACATGTTCAACTTCTCTAGCCGTCGACCGTCTATCCTGAAAAATTGGCCCAGAGCCTGAGTGGCCGATATATTTCTTTCTTTTCTGTACCAATCGAGTGAGCGAAAGAGAGAAAATGGCCCTCGCATGCACTCACACACGTGTCTGTCCGCCCCACGGACAACGCTACAGACCCACACACATGCGTATGAGAGAGGGGCAGGTTAAAGCTAGTGAGGCAAACCAAGTCAAGCAGCAGCAGTAGCAGCGACGACGGCGACAAGAGCAGCTAAGGCCTTTAGAATCCTGAGGCTTTTTTCTCTCGCTTCCTCCTGCTCTGGTGGAGCGCACGTGTGTACATGTATATATACACTTAGCAGAAGGAGAGAGAGAAGGGGAAACCAACCTGTACATTCTCCAGAGCAAGGGAAGAGGGTGGGCATTGTATGGGATGACTTTTGACCTGTTGTACATGGGACCTGCGAAGGAGAAAGAAGTGAGAGTGACTTGGAAATGTAAGGCAAAGGCATGACGGAAGAAGAAGAGGAGGAGGAGGAAGGTCTGGTGGTCTCAGAGGCAGCGGCGGCGGCAGCAATGGCAAGGATCTAGGTACAAGCAGACGACTGCTGAGTGAAGAAGAAGGAAAAGAAAGAGAAAGAGACGAAAGATTTGAGCTGACTGAAAAAGAAGCTCCTTTTCGAGCGGAAAAAATCCGCAATTACCACCAGAAGTAGTTGAATCACACTCCTCCAGAGACTGAGGTTCATAATGTCTATAGTGCAGCGACCTCCGCCGCCAGGGGGCGGCCTCAGCAAGCCCACAGTGAACATAGATCATAGTAGCAATAGTGTGAAGCTCAAGTCTGGTGGCAAATGTGAACCCGCCTCCGAGGTCAAGAAGAACAACAGCCAGAATAGTCATGGCAACAATGCTAGTGCAACAACAACAACAACTATGGCGGTGACGGGTGTGAAGAACAGCTTGGCCAATGGTGAGGTCAGCTCTGCTGCTGCTGAGGAGCAAGAGGCGGTTGTTTGTCAGTGTCCAGAGGTTCTGGACCCGTTCCCTGTGCAGGTCAACTGGAGGTAAGATTAGAAGATATAATTCATAAATTAAGGTTTGCTCTAATTGTTCTTGTTTCTAGGTCTGGGTCCAACTTCCAGCATTACTGCCGAGTCTGCAACACTCAGCTGAACTCTTGCAAGCAGGTCAAGATTCACGTTTCTGGGAAGAAGCACGAGAAGAGATACAACTATCTCAAGTACTGCATTGACTCAAGTAAGTATAGACTGCGAGGGTTTAACATCTATAAGAGCGGTAAATAAAACCACTAATAGACTTTAACCTGGTAGCCCTACTAAAATCGTACTTTTAACTCTGACATATGTTTGTTAATTTAATTACAATCAGTTTAGTTTAGTAAAATGCAATTTGTAGCAAGGTACTACTGAGTAGTGTTGCAGAGTAGTTGAAGCAAAGAAAAGTAGTGTATTCTTCTTGATGTAACTCCTCTTACTTGCTAAAGTCAAGAAAATTAACTCTGCAGATCAGAGTTCATTGAAGCGTTGAGGGTACTAAAAATTACCGACCATTTAATGTACGTTAGTTTGCTCCTCTAACGGTGGATCATAAATAATTGCAGCGAATAAAATGGTGAATCAAATACCTATTAGTACGATTGTATTGGTATTTGAAGCAAGGAATTTCCTTCATTTTTTGCTTAGAAACAGTCAATATCTCTATATTTGCAGTCAGCAAAAAGTGCAACCAAGCTGTGAAATTAATTGTTAAAACAGAGCAATGAGAGCAAACTTCCTCCTCCTCCTCCTTCAAATGTATTAAAAACCAAAAACAGGCCTTCGAAAGTGAAAGTGTAACACACATTAAAAATATAAACGAAAGGGAGGAGAAGACCACTTAAATGCATATGGCTCATTTTCACTCTAACAAACGTCTGTAAAGTACTTTATTCCCTTCTCCTTCTTCTCCTTCTTCCCCCCTTTTTCGCAATAGCAGTTTGCTCTGAACTAACTGTGAAATGGAATCTTCTTCTTTCCTTTCTTAGAGCCCGTCGATTTCCAAGTCAGCTGATTGGGGAGGAAGAAGGAGGAGGAAATAGAACTTCCCTTTCAACGTCAGAAATAGAACATATTGACGGATATAGACATAGAAGATAGACATATTTCCTAGTTCATCCATGCTTAATAAAGACACTCTCTTTCAGACGAGATCTTCATTGACCCTTCCGCCACTGTGCCCCCCGTGATGGCTACAGTAGGCCCATCAGCGGCTACAGCAGTAACAGCAACACCCAGTACATCAGTGTCGGCGGCTGCACCTGCTTTCCAGCCTTCTGGAACAGCAGCAGCAGCAGTGCAGCCTGTGGTGCAACAGCCTGTAGACTGCATGGCTCAATACCAGCAGCAGTACTCAACTGGCGGTGCCACTTACTACTATCAAACAGGAGCTGCAGCAACAGGTTACACACCGGTTGCACCTGTGGCCGCAGCAGTCAGCTCAACCAATACACATGGCTATTCAGCGGTACCGCCTCAGGAAGGTGCCACCACCAGTGCAGCTGGTTATAATACAGTGCACCCAGTTGGAACCAGCACAGGGTACTCAGTTCCACCGCCAGCAGTGCCGTATCAGCCACACTACCAGCAGCAGCAACAGCAGCAGCCCAGCTGCTACCCTCAGCAGGACTACTATCACCAGTACCCTGTTGGTGATAATGTCGTGACTACAGTTGTGAGCCAGTACCATCCCCATATGGATATGATGCAGCAAGCTCCTCCCCCTGCCCCAGCTCCAGCAGTGACTTATCTAAATGCAAACGCCTCGATGGTACCACCACCACCGCTACCACAGCAACAACTACCGAACGAGATGAGTCAGAGGCTGACATCTGGATTTAGCAGATAAGGGGGAGACTGCAAGGAGACGGAGACGCGCTCC
>LR139194.1:4099-15963 GCA_900659605.1 Tisbe holothuriae | reverse complement strand
TGATGTACTAGCACAGTCCAGGAATAGCACAGACTGCATTTTTCACCGGATTTGCACTGAACTGGAATTGCACAGAAGGATTTTTTCCTGGAATTGAACAGAACCAGAATGGCACAGAACTAATATTTATTGCTAATTTACCTGACCCAACCTAACCTAACATGATCTCTTGCCCTAGCCCTGCGGGAGCCCTAGCCCTGTGGGACTCCTAAGTCATTCCTAAGAGGTGCCCTAGCCCTGCGGGGCCCCTAAGGTACAGTCTGTGCAATTCCTATCCTGTACACTTCTGGATGTAAGCCAAGTCTGTACAATTCCTATTCTGTGCACTTCCAGCAAAAAACTTAGTCTGTGCAATTCCTGGGCTGTACTAGAACGCATCACCATTGGCTCAACCTACCTCTAACATGAAAATCGTTATTGTCACAATTTCGCCCGTAATGTCGCATTTGCGACAATAGCTGCAACGAATCTCGGCGGGATATTGGAAATAGGATGAGTAATCAGGGCACCATGCCGATGCTGATATTTCCCCCTATATTGAAGTCTTTGAAGACTAACCTTTTTTTCTTTCACTATATTCATAGAACCTTCTTTTCTTCTAATGTACGATCTGGAGCTGCTTTTCATGATTTAACCGTCAAGACGTCATTACTAATATAAAGGAGAAACGTCGTCTCATTGAATCTAAATTTTGGCGAGGCCAGTCGCTCCAAATGATTCGTCGCACGGGTGTTATAAAACACCCTGTAGAAATGGTGTTCTCCCTTTATCGCTCAACCTTACTTTATATCCAACGAAATAAATATCATAGCGAGCTATTTTTGCATTAGCCTATAGCGGCGCTAGTAAGTCGCAGCTCGAAGTACGCACGGTTGTCCTGAAAGCAGGCTACAAGTACAGGTACTTGCGTTGCACTCATATATGCAACCAACCAAGTAGGAAATGGGAAGAGGGCGCGTCGTAGTCGATTTGGGCGTGCGGACGCAAGGCAGTTTGCTTCAAAAACGACTAGAGGTGGAGAGGGTTCAAGGCCTTACTATCATTTCGGTCTGCTCAAAAACCATTCACCTTCCATGCAGCAGTAGAAGTTAATTATGGTTGTCGATCTGAAGTAATATCTTGATAAACTTAGACAGTGTTGAATATGGCGTCAATGTATAAACTGGTGCAAACCATTAAATCTACAAAGTTCCGCACAGAACCGTTTGAGGAGTTCTATGAAGTATTTGAAGAAATTGGAAGGTAACACAGAAGTAGAAATTGTATTTCAAATTGATCTAAATCAGCGAATGAACAACTGTTTTCAGCGGTCAATTTGCCAATGTTTACCGAGTGGTGGAGCTGTCTTCTTGCACAGATTATGCTGCCAAATTTATAAAGAAGAAGCGACTTCTCACATCTCGTAGAGGAGTGGCCCGAGAGGACATACAGAAGGAGATACACATCCTGGCGGAAATGGAACATGCGAATGTAATTTACCTGCACCAAGTTTACGAAACAAACCAATATGTCATTTTGGTCCTGGAATTGTAAGTTAAAAGAAGATGGATTTCAAAAATACAGAAATAAATTGCATTTTTCAGGCTCCGCGGAGGGGAATTATTCGACTTCATATCGGAAAAAGAGCGCCTTTCCGAGGAAGAAGCCTCAAGCTTTATTAAGCAAATTCTCCTTGGAGTAAAGCACATGCATTCAAAGCAAATTGCCCATCTGGATCTAAAGGTAGATGCAAATGTCATTAGTTTGGAAATAACACAATGAATTAATTAGGTAGATAAACGGCATATGTGCAAACGGTCTTTAATATTGCTTTATATTTTGTTTCAGCCTGAAAATATCATGCTAAAAACCAAGAATAGTCCGCTCCTAAAGCTTATTGACTTTGGTCTCAGCCGCAAATTAAAGCCTGGTGACGGCATATGTGAAATGTTGGGTACTCCCGAATTTGTCAGCCCTGAGGTGGTCAACTACGAGCCCCTGTCACTTAGTTCAGACATGTGGAGCGTCGGCGTAATCACGTACATTTTGTAAGATAGATTTTAGCGACACCATAACATAATATTTATCCATTCAATGTCTTCGTTCTTGACTCAATTTAGGCTGTCCGGAGCTTCGCCATTCTTAGGCGACACTGAGCAGGAAACATATGCTAATATTGTCGCATGCGACTACGAATTCGACGATGAATATTTCGCCCAAACATCGGAATTAGCCAAAGACTTTATCCGCAAGCTATTCATATTTGAACAAAGGTGAGTAATCAATGTCATAGAATCCTGTAGATATATAATTTGCGACCTCTTTTAGAAAACGTGCCAGTGTTGACGAATGCCTTCAACATCCTTGGATTCAGGTAAACCAGATTGTAAAATTATCCCAGCTCTATAAAAACCTGTAGAAGTACTTGATCATAGCCTGATACGTACCGTGAGAAGTACCGTGAGAAAAACAATATTATACTTTCAGCCAAAAAGTTCTGACGATCACAAAACAAGACAAGAAACAGAAATCAACATGGAAAACTTTAAGAATGCTCACGCTCGACGTCGATGGAAGGTAAGCATTAAAGTGTATTCGATTATATGACAGATTAAAGGCCAGTGAACAACCGACAGCCTATGTGTACGTGTAAACATATTTACATATTACAAGTATTATTTACAACCGAACGTGAAACGATAAAAGAACATTGTTACACCGTTAACACCGTTAAGCCTCTGCCAATCCCGAAACCCGACCTTTCGTTTTTGAAAAGTCGGTATTGTTTGTAATACAGGGCGAGCATATTATTTGTCCCAAAAGTAGAAGCCTATATCTCCTTCCTGGTGCATCTTAGCAAAGTTGTTATGAAGACAGAAAACTAATTTCAGCTTTATAATATTTTTCTAAAGTTGTTAAATCATGTAAAAATCAGTTTCATTGAAAGATCTGGTCAAATATCCATTTCCTTTCATTTTCACATTTATTCACATTTTTACTTATTTGAACTTATTTATGATCAAATGCAATATGTTCAAGTCTAATTAGCCCCTCTTTCTGATAAACTTATGCCCTCATAGACTAGTATGATCTGTCTAGATGGTGTATAAGCAATTTTTTTAGAAAATAATTTATATTTGAAGCATTTTAAAAGATAAAAGCAAAATTGCATCAATCCAATCAAGCTCCAATGTTGCCCATTTTTCTAAGAGCAGAAAACATGCAGAAATGTTTGATCCTTTTAATCATTTCACTGCTAACACTAAAATGAAATTTAACAAGCTTTCCAAAATATTGTTGAGCTGAAATTGATTTTTTGACTTCATAACAACTTTTGTAAGATGCACCAGGAAGGAGATATGGGCATCTACTTTTGGGACAAATAAAATGCTCACCCTGTATAATGCCTGTGTTGGGTATACCTAATAAAAGTATTGTGTCACAGTTCGTTTAATATTAAAAGTGGCCAAATTTACAAACTTCAGCCTTTTTTGCTGAATTATATGTACTTGTCATTGTACTGCATATCTTCATTTGCGAATGTTTATTCAAATGTAGGTGATAGTCGAACTATTTTGTTTTAGCATTCCATGCGAGTGGTTACCCTGTGTAACCAGTTATCTCGTTCCAAGGGCTCCCGAGTTGGCGACTTGGACCAGCTAGGAGGAGGGGAGGACTTGGACGGAACGGTTGATATATCCGTTTCGAATATGACATCTGGCGCAGTCAGTGAAAAGGTAGGCAAGAAAGAACAACAAGAAATAACCCGGCGCTCGTCCTCACTCGGCGGATCTTTGAAGCAATAATTGTATGTGTCTGGGCCTGTACTATAGGGCTCAGTCTCATACACTCACACTCAAGCAAGCTAGGTCACTGAGCAGACACACAGACAGAATTTCAGCAGAAATCCGCACAGAGGGAGATGACTTAGTCAGTTCTTGTTGATCTTTCGAGGCAATTTGTAACTCAATCGAAGTAAGGGAAGTTAGATGAAAGGCAGGTATTATACATGTACAACAGCAGCCTTGACATACTGGGTTGAGTGGATCTGTCAAACAGTGTTATTTTATTATGAATATTTATTAATTGAAACTATTATATTATGAAACCTTGTAAGAATATCAATTATGCATCAGAAACATTGTCTAATATCATGCGTGAGTGTAGGCAACCGAACACTAAGGTACTGTTTGTTTGAAGAAAAAAGAATGGACAAAAGTACTTTATAATTACATAAATTGATGTTTGTAGGAAGACAATTTTGTCCTGTCTGCTGTCTTTTGCACCATCGAAGAAAACAACAAGGAAGGGCTCCTCAAGCTCCTATCAATGGCTTCTATTGATGTCAATCAAACCAACACTCATGGCGAGTGTGCTGCTCACGTGGCTGCCGGTTTTGGACGAGTGGATATCTTGCAGGTGCTCCAGACTCACGGCGCAAATATGGGAGCAATTGACGGACAAGGCGACAGTGCACTTATGTGGGCAGCTAGACAAGGGCATCCCAATTGCATAAAGTTCCTTCTCTCCTGTGGGGTACATCTAAACCAACAAAACAAGGTTGTTTATATAAGATACAGTATTACAATACTCTACCCCTGACAACTAACCATTTGACTGGTCTTGTTACTTATTCATTAACCTTTTGTTCTAGGATGGAGAGTCTTGTCTGCACGTGGCATGTAAATACGGTCAGCTAGATGTGGTACAATACCTGACGTCCATTCATATGAACTTGGACCTACAAGACGCGCACAGCGAGAGTGCTACCCATGTATCTGCTCGACATGGATACAGTCGCATCATTCAGGAATTGGTGAAAGCAGGTGCAAATGTTGGTCTCCCAAACGGTGATGGGGAAACCGCCCTGATCTTAAGCTCCAGCCGGTCACACACTGAATGTGTTCGCTGCCTCCTCAAGGTTACATCGTGTGTGGACGAACAAGATCGCTGGGGCAATACTGCTTTGCACCATGCCGTGGGAAAGAGAAATGTCGATGTGGCTATGTTGCTGCTGCAATCAGGAGCCGACTTTGATATTACCAATGAGGTATGTAAATTGCCTTTGACACGGAATTTTTTCAAGTACACTCATGTAACGTTACATATTTCATTCTAGAAAGGAGAGACAGCCCTCCATTTAGCCAGTACTACAGGATTGTTTGAGTTGTCCCAGAGTTTGTGCGCTCTTGGTTGCAGTGTAGGCATGGTTAATACAGACGGCGAAACTCCTCTCCATTTGGCCGCCAGAAATGGGAATATAGAAATTGTTCGATGCTTATGCTTGGCTGGAAGTAACTCTGGCGTAGCAACATCAAAAGGTCTGACCCCTCTAGAAGAAGCTATAGCTAATCATCACGAAAACATTTGTCAGCTGCTAAAACAAATTGAAAGGGTAAGAATGCAGAATATTTCATTATTTCTGAGAAGATCTGTATTATTCCAATAGATTGGAGCTGGACTGATACATGATAGTATTTTTAGTATTGTTGGTATTTTAGCATTGAAATGTTTTCAAAATAGTGTTTGATCTTCTATAATCGAAAAATGGTCTCCGCCTATAGTAATAATATCAATGTGACGTTATGTTTGGCACTCCCAGGCAGGCATTTTCCCGTCTTTTTTTTGCTGTTTCTGCCGTCTTTATTCTCATTTCTGCCGAGCATTTTTGGGACTTAAAATAATTCCCCTTCTGCACTCACTCACCAGCTAGCTCCGGCAAGGAAAAGTCCCAGATAAAAAAAGATGGCACCCACCGAGAATAGCGCAATAATAAGGCTTTTCAGGCAGAGGTAGAGGTCGGACAAAGTCGAATCGGTCATGACCTGTATACTGGTGCAAAGTCGAGTCGGTCATGAACTGTATACTGGTGTTAACACCTCTACATGTGTAGTACTCCTTATTATCGGGATTTCGCTCTTATTCTCGGAAGGCTCATTACCTTATTCTCGGAATCGCAATAATAGCCTTAAAGTCGGAAACCGAGAATAGTGCTATTATCGGGAATCTCTGCAACCAGTCTCGGCGGGCAGAAATGCGAAAAAAATGGAAAATGCCTGTCTGGGAGGCTCCTTAACGATATATATAGGATCTTTGAGAAATCAAATTGACGATCATTTAAATATCGTAATTGTTACTTAGCATTAAATTTAGAATACAATGGATTCATTCACTGACCATAGTGTGACTATCGCTGTCAGTAAATTCCTCGTCGCTAGTTCTTACTACAGCTAATTTATATATTGGCGCTTGTAAATCCTTTTCTCATCGTAAAGCCTTGATGTCCTATGTTTGTGTTGTGTTAAATATGGTGACCGGAAAACTCGACACCATACATACTCGACGCAACGATTTTTTCGCCACATTACAAACTCGACACCATACAAACTTGACACCATACATTTTCGCCATCTTACATTTCATCACCTGAAAATTCGACACCAGTACACAACTCGACACCAGTACATAACTCGACACCAGTACATAACTCGACACAAGTACATAATAACTCACCACCAGTATATAACTTGACACCATGCACCAGTACATAATAATTCGACACCAGTACATAACTTGGCACTAGTATATAATAATCAGACACCATTACATGCCAAAATATAATAAGGCACCAAGACATGGAGATTGGGTGAAAAAATTAGTCAAAAGTAAAGTAGATCTCTGTATATACATTATTATATAATTTTATATACAGAGCAACTCTAATATGTACTCTACTCATTGGTAGCAATATTTCAGCTAATGCTATTGCAGGATTTTTTGCTTGTACAAGGTGTCACGCATACAGCTGCATCAAATTAATGTACATTTATTTTATTCACGTTGTATAAAACTTCTACATGATTTTTAATAATAAATTGTAATTGTAATAGTAAATAATGATATTGTAATGTAATCTTCAGTCAATGTTATGGTGTCCAGTTATTTTATGGTGTCGAATTTTCCTGGTGTCGAGTTATATGATGTCAAGTTTTCCTGGTGTCAACTTTGTATGGTGCCAAGTTTTCATGGTGTCGGGTTTCAAATGTGACGAAAAAATTGTGGTGTCGAGTTTGTATGGTGTCGAGTTTTCATGGAACCGTTAAATATATCCGTAAATTACCCTTTATAGTAAATTATCCTAGGTTGATGAGCGTGATGAGTTCATCGATCAGCTAATTCCACTAACGTCTCCTATCAACAAGCTGAAGATAAAGCTTTTCGGGAAATCGGAGGTTGGTAAGAGCAGCCTCGTGGAGTCGCTTAAGTCGGGTTTCTTCTCCGGACTATTAAGGCGCAGTCTTAGAAGCTCCATTAAAAGAGATTCAAAGACAATCGGTGAGTTATACTGTACTTTGACACTGAAATGTAACAATGTTACTGTTAGTATCTACGTTATTGATGAAAAGGTAATAAAAAGTGGGTTTAAAGTTTAAACCCTTATTCTTGTTACAGATGTAAGAAAGCAGAAAGAGACGACCCCTCCCAATGTTAATGCTTCATCAGTACGTCACGATTCCTACACAACTGGCATTGACATTCAAAACGTAAGTGTGATATACAAATCCATGAAAGAACAACTTTCGTTCCATGTTTGTTATACATTTCTATTCTCCTATAAAGTGCAACCTTGGGTCTCAAGTCGGCGATGTTAGCCTTTGGGAATTTTCGGGCCACCCCAACTATTATCAAATCTACGATCACTTCATTGGCAACATCAACTGCATCCATGTAGTCCTCTTTAATGTTCTTGAAAGTGAAGAGGAACAGTTATCTCAGCTGAGGTACTGGCTGAGCTTCATCCAGAGTCGAATTCCTCCCGTGGAGCCACTGCAAGACCGCGGCAAGTCTGCTAAAGCGGCTAAAGTAATATTCATTGGTACATTTGCCGACCAGAAGCCGCAAACGGAAGCAACAGAATCACCCATTGACCTAGACGTGAAAGGACATAGTGTAGTGAAGACCATGCTGGTCGAGTACGGAAACGTATTTGATATACACCCGGAAGCATTTTTTATGGATACGAGGAACAACAATTCTCAAAGCATGAAGTCATTCAAATCAGCACTATCAAAGCTCAGAGGAGAAATTACGGAGGTAAGTCAAAACATGGCAATCACTGGTGGCGGAAACTATTTTTGCCTAGTTGGTGCACTTAATTTATTTTTTACAAGGGACGAGACTCACAGGGTTATAACCTGCTAGCCGAGAATGATCTTTTTCTTCACGATGGAACTAATGACGGAAGTGCATCTTCCTATACATTACTCACCCAAAGGGATGCGGGAAATAAGGTACACAATTTGAAAATGATACTATGCAAAACAGCATTTACAAAATAAGAAATGCTTTGATAAAAATATTTGCCTGGATTTACTTCTTTCATAATGAAAAGGAAATATTGCGGTCACTGTTCACAAAAGTTCACTTTCCAGAAAAATATGCTCAAACAATTAACTGTTTTGGCATAGGCGTAATTAGTCTTTAAAGCCTTTTCAGAAACTTACAGACGCAGCCACAAGCGTTCTGCACGGCAAGGGCCTCTATATTTTAAAATATAAATGCATTTGTGCACGGACAGCGGCAACAGCTATTCCGGCGCTCTGGACAGACACAATAAAAGTCGCAGGAAGGAAAAAAAATATTTCTTTCATCGCAGTCAACAGCAGAGAAATCGTGCTCAGCTGAGTCACTCAGGCTAAAGAGTCTGTAGATAACTCAGGCCATCAGGCTGGCTCACGCAAAGAACTTAGAGTAAGGGAGGAATGGCGGTTCCAGTAATAGCTCTCAGTACACAAACAGCTACCAACGGACACTAGTCAAGGACGGAGATGCGTGAGTCAAATTGTGAAAGTTCCGCCGAAATCTCCGCCAGCTTTCTCTCGATCTCCGTCTCAGGACGCCTCAGTCATAAGATAAATCTCAGGCATTCTCAGCCTCTTTAACTCGGCAGCGGGTGGGAAACTCAACATCTCGGCCCGGCCGAACACTTGCTTTGCACAGTGGTTTATCATAGGAGAAAGATTTCACTATGTAAAATGCAAAATAATTCTTGTCCTTTTTAGACCTATGTTGGTAAATTTTAGTCATCAAATCGTAACCTAAAATTATTTCTAAGCCACTGTGCCTGCATTTGTCTCCAAGCCCCAGCTCTGAACTTTGAGCAGTTGAGCTGCGCTGCGACAAAAAAGGAAAAATTCTCCTGGGAGCGGGAAAGGGATAAGGAAGCTTAGGAGGGGAAAACCTTTTCCTTGACTTCTCCAAATGGTAGCTGTCGTGACGAAAAGAACCGCCATTCCTTCCTTACTCCAATTTCTTTGGATTACCCATATAAGTAGAAAAAGAGTGATATAGAAAAATATTATATATTTTGTGGAAATCAAGAAAAAAGAATAATAACTTTGAACATTGTCGGTTGTATACATTTAGCGTGCTTCACTATTAAAGCCATTTATTTAATGTTAGTCTACTATTCACACTACAGTATATTTAATGTTTGTTTTTGCATTTACACCATGAAATATTTCATGTACACGGTACAGTAATATTTATAAATGTAAGGTACATTAACCTATCTACTAACGAACTAGGATTAACTAATAAAGGAAACTAGGATTGACTGCTGATGCAATAAAAAAGGTTAAAAATTTCAGATTTTGGGGTGCCCCCGGGGCTTCCTAGAATTTTCGATTTTTCGGGTCTCGACCGTTTCCATGTATGGACGTACGAGTCTATACTGTACGTTAATATCTGCCGTTGCGTGGCTTGCTATTTAACCTTGGCCTTGGCACAACCTCCTTCGCACAACCAGCCCTATAATAGTTTATTTTCTATTTTCAGGCAATGATAACATCATCTCTCTTTTCTCATTTTATGGAGCTCTTTTTCCTTCCACTCCTAATGCACTTTCCACGAGAAAGATTTATCCCCCGTTTAGGAGAACTGTTTGCAGAGTTGCTTTTTCTTCTTATAAGACCTGTTCTCTGACTCTGGGTCAATTAATTAAAGTTGTAGACGGTAAAACAAACAGTAAAAGATGCTTTTAATGATATTTGGAAGAGATTAGTTGATGTTACTTACTTACTTTAAAAGAACTCTAGCTTTTATAAGTCAATTTGTATTAAATAGGAACAGAAGATAATAATATGAATAGAGTTAGGCAAGCATAGGGAAATTACATTTATTTTACAAGAATTACAATTATATTTGTTTAGAAAAGTCAAGAATTGCGTAATGAGGAACGCAATATAACTTCTAAAAATAGTTCGATTTTTTAAAGCTAGGTGGCAGTGTTCAGGATCCAGTTTTAGTTTGGTGCCTCAGCAAACTCAGCTTTTAAAGTGAATCTGATCGCACTGCCCCCTACCTTTAAAAAATAAGAGCTTTTCAAGTCTTATATTGCGTTCCTCATTATACGAAGTAAATATTTGAAACAGAAACAGCGCATAATTATATCATTTATGGTGTACACTATCATCATTTTAGGTAATTCGTGTATTAAACATGAATTTATTTACACAAATGCAATTTTAGCACATCTTCGGCCTATCCGAGTCCTAATCCACCGTAGACAGACACGTCACCGCTGTTGTCGACCTCCTTGAGGGCGGTTATTAATACTCGTGAATATGATTCCTCCCTTAAATTGAAGAGAACATAACAGTCAAGTAATGGTCGACTCATTTTTAATATAATATACTTACTGTAGGTGCCGCGTTATCGACGGGTAGACCAAAGACTTCGTTATAATCTTTATAGTCATCATCTATTGGGAAGTTGTTTTGTCGATTGGGCGAAGAACCTATTAATTGGTATAGAAGTATATAATATATGAAAACTATTTATAGGACAATTTAAAGGGCACAATTAAGGTATATTTTCGCAGGTAACCACCTGCAGCTGTATATAATGTATGAAATACCCATTTTTATTTAGAGTTTAGCTTTAGCATTGAATATTCATTACCTTCAGAACTGTCTCCAAATACGATTCCTTGCCTCTCATTTAAATCATAATAGTCATCCACAAGTTCACTTTCAAAGTATTGATAATCCTCACTTTCTTCATTCAGCACAGAGGCAGAACGCGCCACCGTCACTATGACGATCAAGACAAATATTAACTTCATTTTTCTAAAGGTATAAATAGCAAACTAAGAGAAACTCATTACATCTATCCACATTTATCTATTTCGCTCCTATAGTACGCTTACTCATATAAGAAAATCCCGTGTTCTTGGAACGGAGATGAGAAGCTTCAAGCAGGTCATAAATCGAATGCTACTCGAAAAGCATGACGTCGACTGGTTAAGCAGGTCTGTAATAATGAAAACTGTGTCGCTACGAAGCGCAAACACAATGATAAATTAAGATCCTTTTTACCACACGCCATGATTCAACACGATTAGTGTATTTTATTGTTTCAAACGAATGCCACTTTGACACATCTCCTCCCAATCCTCGTCCTCCTCCAACGGACGCAGACACGTCGAGTCGGGCGACTATCCACTGCGGAGAAGATGATGCCACCCTGAAAGAATATTCAATTTGAGTAAACAAATCCTTTATTACCGTTTAAGCTTTTGCACGAGTGTCATACATAATCTATCACATACCGATGAAGATGCGTCTGTGACTGGCCGTCCACGCACACCACCCTGCGCGTGGAATGGACCTTGAGGTTGTGGACGACGACGATGGCTGCCTGGAAAATTGAAATTAAAAGTTTACTGACATTCTCTTTAGGGCTTAAGGCATTCAATAAAACATGTATTACGTTCTTAGATAATTGATCACATTAATTACCTCTTTGTAAGGACGTGCGAAAACCGAAAACCGAAAACCGAAAGTCGGTTTATTTAAAAACCGAAACCGAAACCGACTTCGGTT
>LR139193.1:0-10337 GCA_900659605.1 Tisbe holothuriae | reverse complement strand
AGGACAAAGTTGATCATTTTCTGGCAGGTGGCTTCGCCAAAGTGCTTGAGGATGCTCTGCTTGCCGATGAGTTCGCCAGCCTTGTAGGCGACGAGGCCGTTCTCGGAGAAGACGTAGTCAAATCTGCAAAAGAAAGGAGTATTAGGTATTAATTATCTTATACGGATAAAGAGGACATTTTAGAATAGTCTGCTGATCAGTACAACAGTAAGTTCTCTTTTCATTACAGCAGAAGAGAAACTATCTTACACATGTTGCAGAGTCCGCCGATTATCTATAATGCATATGTTACGATATGTATGCTTGTAATATACTCTCTTATATGTATTGAGCTTAACATTATCAGCCAGTGTAGCCAATTAGTCTATATGCAGAATTGTATTTGTATAGAGTTCGGATATCTTTTTGCAAAAAGAATGAATGAGTCAAGTCCTATAGATAATTATGCATAAGTATTAATCTACCTAATCTATTAAATCGGTCATTTATGGGGACTTTTTGGCAATAGGACAATTGCTAGGTTAGGTTGGTTAGGCACAATTACCCTATATTTATAGAATAGATGCCCGCAGGGCTAGGCTAAGTGCCCCATATGATAGGTGCCCCGCAGGGCTAGGGTGTGATCTAAAACTGTCTTACTTTCACAGTTCAGAGCTTAACAACCAAAACTCCGCAATGTGGTTAAATTTCGAAAAAAATTGTCAATGCACTACCATTCAACACCACCTAGACTATTATTTTATATCAAAAGTGAGATATTTTTGGCTTTGCTTGTACACAAAGGTTAGTAGTTTCCAATAAAACTGCTAAATTGGAGAAAATCGGTCATATTTGGGGACTTTTTTGGTAATAGGACAATTGCTAGAATTGCTCCAGATTAGGTACACGTTATGACTAGGCTTGCGAGGGGAGCTCTGGAAGAGTTCTAATCTCTCATGGGGCAACCTGGTGATCATATCTAACTATGGAAACCATAAAATGTGTATTTTAGCAAGATATGCCGGAGATATTGGCTATATATAAGATAGTTTAGTTTCCTCACCTTTTGACGAGTTCCTCCTCTTTGCACCCCATCTGCTCCGAGATCTTCTCCAGGTTGGACCCGCCGACCAAACCCACCGAGAATTTTGGCTTGAGCACGTCGTTGAGGAACGCCTCAATGTTTGGCCGGATGAGCTGCCTGGCCGGGGTCAACGTGCCGTCCACGTCAAACAGGAGAAGAGTCTTCTGGGACATCTCGGAGGAGGAGGAAAAGGCTCTTCGGAGGTTCGGAGGGGGAGGCTCTTGAAGGAGATTCTTCCGATCGGAGGAGGGTTCAACAACGGGGGTTCGGTTCGGAGGTGTGCACAATGGGGTTCGGAGGCGTTCGGAGACTTGGCCTTAGCTTTGTCGGAGGAGAGCTAAAAGTGGTTTGGAGGGCTTATTCCGCTCGGAGGAGTGAAGTCTCTTCGGAGGGTTGTTTCCGCTCGGAGGCTTCACAGTCGAGTGGATTTCTTTTCTTCGTAATCTTTTGAAGAGATTTCGCTCTTGGTTGCGTCAGCAAGAATGACACGTCAAGACAGCCGAAGCACTCAGATTGCGTCACAGGCTCATTAACGATATCAAATGAGGGTTATTAAGAGGTAATTAAGGATAATGAGGTAGTTTAAGGTCTTTAATAGGTCCAAAGGTTAAATTGGTGTGATAATAGGAATTTTCTTGGTGGAATTTTTGGTGATGTTTGCTGTTGTTCGGTTTTGAAGTGCCAGGGATGACATAATTTTTAAGTGCAGTCAATAGTAACGTGCATAATTTCTTATAATTGCTCTTGTTGAACTGTTTTATTAGTGTTGAGCCAACTATTAATAACTAATAACTAACACAAACACTTAAATTCAAGGAATATTATGCATTTAAGTACCAATATATTCACATATAATGGTGAAATATTCCCACTCTTGTTCAAACTGTCATCCCTTCTGCTCTCTCCAAGACATGAACAACGAGCCTCTTGCACATCAATGACTGTTTTGCTATCCACCGATCTATAAACAACCATCCTTAACAACTCCATGAATCAACCTGCCTCAGTGGAGTCGTAAAAAAGGAAACTTTCCATTCTTGATTAATTCTGACCTCGCCCTTCTGTGACTCTTTAATATTGTCCATGTCCGCTCCCACTGTGCAGTCCGAGTCTGACGAGGATTCTTCTCACTCCCGCATCCCGATGGCTGACGAGGGCGAGGAGCACGAGCAGCAGGACGAGGACGGCGATCAGGACGGGGAGGGGCAGGTATGCAAACAAAGAACATTATATCATGTAGTATAAACAAGCACTACTTGGATATAACTAAGTACTATAGCAAGCAATATAACTAAATACTATAGCAAGTATTTATATATAACTTGCTCTATATTCCTTATAAAGATTTTAAAGCGAGTTACTTGCATGCTATGAGTAGTATTAAGAAGTCGTGTTATATTTGTCCATCTCTATGCTTGAATGAAAGACCTCTAATCATATGCATAAAAAGTATAAAGTAGCAGTTTCCCCGAGTTAGGTCAGTGAGGTACTAGGTGGCCCTCTAGCATAATACATGATAATATGTTATAAAGTTAAGCTTTAGGGTCGTAATTATTAAGGGGAGGATACTAATCGGAAATCTAAATTAACTGCATCTTTTTTTTTTAATATTTGCTATGCATCCCTTTTTAGGGCACACTACCTTTTCAGGTGCATTGCAATAGCACGCCCCCCAAGGGCAAGTCCAAGAGGAGCTTCTGCTGGTATTGCCAGTAGCACCACCTTTTGACTTGGTGTGGCAGCTTTTTGGAGAACGATTGAAAAATCCCAAGAGGCGCCGGGTCCGGGAATTGAACCCCGGTCCCCTTGCATGGGAGTCTCGCACGCTAACCATTCCGCCACGAGCTCGCGCTCTTTAGCTGACTGCATCTTATTAAGCATTGCATTGTTCCAACTCTTTTGCTCTTCCAGTCTGGCGATGCCACTTCCTCCTCGGCCAACCGTCTCCGCGGCGCCGACAGCCTCACCCTCTTGGACGACGACGCCGGCGACTCTTCCTCCGACGCCGAACTGGAGGCTGAGCAGGAGGAGAAGGCGCGTCTCATCGCGCAGGTACTCGAGCTGCAGAATACGCTTGATGACCTCTCGTCCAGGGTGGATAATGTCAAGGAGGAGAATCTCAGGCTGAGGTCAGAAAACCAGGTGAGGAGATCAAATATTACTGCATGTGAAAGAAGTAAGTGATAGATGCTAAGCGCTTGAGAAGCCTCAGCTCGATCTTACTATACTCGAGTATTATTAATAACTAGTTATACTTCTATAGAAGCTTAATATATGCTACTGATAGGGTTTGTCTGGTAAAATGTATCTTTTACACTCTGTACATCACTGCGATAGTCTGCATATTAATGAAGGTATCAATGCTCCTGATAAGGTTTATCTGGTAAAAGTAATCTTTTGCCAAGGAATTGTAGTCTAGAATTCCTTGTTTTTCCATAAGCATTGAACATATTTTTTTATTACTATTATTTAGAGCAGGCGAAAAATGCTGCTCCAACAACTGAATAGATGTAAATGCCAAGGTGCTAAAATATTAAAGACCTACTATTAGGCTACTAATACATATCTGTGGTAACGATATTAAAAGTTATGATGCAGCTCGTGCCAAATTACATTGGAAGAACAATATCACTGAATTAATTTTTTTTATCCTTGAAGGTCCTTGGCCAGTATATCGAGAACCTGATGGCCGCCTCCAGCGTGTTCCAGCCCGCCAATGGCGAAGGCGGCGGCGGCAGTTCAGGAATACGAGGAAAGAAAAAGTGAAGAGGAGTCTCCACAGAGAGAACATGAATATCAAGAAGCATTTTACAGCCCAAAGATTATTAATAATAGTTGCAGTTCCTTGTTTTAAAGCTTAAACTTAATACATAGTTTGTCAAAATATACTGTATTTCTGTTTTCAATCATTCCAAATAGTGTTAACAGTTCTTAGGAAGTTATATAATCTATGTTTTCTATCTCTAAGCACTGCAAGGTTTGTAGACACAGGTACAACACGAAAAACGGTCCCGTTGATAAGCTGGGATAAAATATGTTATTGGAAGAAAATTATTCTGTATCGCACCAATTATTGCACCCTAAACTGACACACACAACTTGGGTAATCTAACCTAAACGTAAGTGGCATTTGTCTTCAAAATCTGTAATCTGTTAAATCCGTTTTACCCTCCACATGAAGCACATCTCGCTACAAATGGAAAACATTGCCCAATTTTCGTCACTTTCCCTTACTTCATATTCTTAGTAACACCATAAACGCTAGAGACGTACGGGCCAGGGATTCTTGGGTCCATTCCAGCTGAAACACTACAGCTTTAAAATAACCTTCCTGGCAATGGAGCCAGCTAAATAATGCAAAATAGTTGACGATTTTTAAAGGTAGTGCGAGCAGCTGGTTTGTTTTATAATCCAAGTCTGCTGAGACATCCAAATCAGAACTGTTGTCTTAACACTGCCATTTAACTGTAAAAATGTAACTATTTTAAACATTATTGAGCTTTCCTCATTGAAAATTACTTTTAGTCTAAGACTAAAGAGACTTCGGATATGTTATCATAAGGAACGTCGAACTTGTTTGGACCCATCCCAGACCCGCATGTCTCTCTAAACTCGTACGTGTCTCGTACTCCATTAGCCATCTAAGCCCTCCTTCTCTTCCTCTTTGGCTCCGGCGATGCTGCAGCTGCCACAGCCTCCGAGGAGGAGGCTCCTCTGTCCTCACTCAGGCGCTTCCGCTTCGGACTGGGAGCTCCTCCATTGGAAGATGGCTTTTGATCCTCCTCCGAGTCGGAGTCTTCGTAGTCGGAGGGGCTGGGGGAGCCAAGAGCCTTGGCACGGCGGAACGTGGCCCAGTTCCACTCCTATAAATTTAAGTTGTAAGTTAGTAATGCCTGATAATATTCAAATCAATGAGTATACAAGTGTAGCAAAAAAGGCTCATAATTTACAGCTGGATATTAGGAGAGCTTTATACAAAACTAAGTAGCATAACAAAAAAATCCCCCTCTCAAAAATCACACTCAATTACTCGGTCCTTTTGAAAGAGGCTGTTCAACTGAGGAGGATAAACGCCGTTAATTACCGTAATTATCTCATTAGGAGGTCATTACCTGTGGCCCTCCGAAGATGTTTAGGAATCCGGAGATCTTCTCTTTGGTCTCCTCGTAGCGGGATTTGTACTCGTCCGTCTTTTTCTCCACGAACTTGCGGGTTTCCTCAACTTTGTTCTGGAAGAAAGTTAGGTTAAAAAAATATATTTGCTGTGCATCCCTTTTTAACTATTTTAGGGCACTATCTTTTCAGGTTCATTGCAATAGCACGCCGCACATAAGCAATTTGTGCGGCAGCTTTTTGGAGAACAAACCCCTCAAGCGCCGGGCCCAGGATTTGATCCCAAGACCCCTTGAATGGGAATCTTACAGGCTAATCATTCCACCACGAGCTTTCTCTCAAGGTTTATGTTAATGTACGGTGCAAAAAGAATTTAAAATTGAAATTGAGGACATGATCAAAGGACAAAGGGTCATCTTGAGAAGTTAGAGCTTTAAAAAAGTTTGCAAATATCCAGCATTGTCTAAATTGAACTTATCAGTTATGCCTTTGCCGGATCCTTAGCCTTGTCTAGTAAGGTAAAAACAAGCCCATCAACATTTGGTTTCATGAAAATATACAAGATTTGTTCACTTTTAACCTTTTCCAAGGCATCTCGAATAACAGTTAAAATACCAAGGATGTTTAAGTACTATGGATTGGAGAATACTCCTCAGTACTGTAGTAATTCTGCTTGCTGCAAATTTTTGCTTGGTCAGGTTTTGTGACAAGACAGTGATTCTTTCCGTGCTTTATTCATAGATGCTGCTAAGATGCAATAGGGATTCGTACTTCAATGCCTAGGCAGAATCAGAGAAAGTAATAAAAGCGCACTCCTAAGTAATAAAAGCGCCCTCCTTAGTAAAAGGGAAAGAAGAAGGGAGGAGATGAGTAAAACACGCGGTAAAATTTCGTCACCTGTCGTATCTCCAATGACAGAATAGGACTACAAGGCTTGTAGTCCTATTCTGTCTCCAATCCTTATAACTGAAACATCCTTGATTGGGACCATAAATCTTAGTAATCGTCTTCTTCTGAATCATAATTTTCTTTTTTTTTGTTTCTCCGGTCTTCATGTCAATGTACATTCCTAATGTCTAATTTGAAAGTCATCCCAGGATATTTGATGCCCTTATTCTGGTCAATCTCTTTGACCTGTTTCCTGTCAAGCTATAGCGTCGGAATATGCTGGGCTTATGTTACTGGGTTAAATAGCATATCTCGTTTTGTCAGGGCAATATGTGAGACCACATTTCTCCGCCCATTCCATACGTATTGGATAATATCTTGCATGTGAAGAATCCTTTATGTCTAGTTCCTCGGCATGTAGATGATCTGGGAGTCCTGAGTTTGAATTGCTTCATTTGTTTGCCCAGGGGTGACCCACAGCCCACTGTGCTCTTTTTGGATACCGATAAGCCTCAATTTTTGCTTCAATTCCTCTAAAAGAAGGTGCGACATGAGCATTTTATGATGACTGGGAGTTGAGTGTCTTAAGAGTTTGGAATTGCTATGTTTTGTGATATGTGTCATCAATATACCTAAATATATTCCTTGTGTGAATTGTGTTTATTTCATTATTCGCCATTTATCCATTACATGCGTAAAACCTTGTACAGATATGAGATGCTTGGAGATATTGGAGTCAATATCGTTAATAAAATTGTTATATTATTTTGTCTTTTCTAGGCGAGTCCGTTGCCACCGCCTGCAGCGGGGGGTCCGCCCTCGGAGGCGCCCACTGCGGCCTGCTGCAGGCCATGGACGACCGACAAGTCCACCCCGACGTGCTCTCGGGCACCTCGATGGGGTCCGCCATGATCGCTCTGTACTCGAAGCACGTCGGCCAGCCCAAGGAGTTTGACGACGCCGTGGGGCGATTATTCGACTACTTCCACTTCTCGAAGAATGCCGCCACGCTGGCGAAACACGCATCCCGCGTCCATTTGGATATGCTGTCGTTGCTCTCCGGGAGACATCTTAATGAGGAGCTCAAGGTAGGTTCTTAAGAACATGAACTCCTTCGTCAACGACATCTTCGCTGCTAAAGCTGAAACACTACTCAAGCAAGAAACTGTTGTTGTGTAGCTATGCGTAGTTTAAGCGTGTTTCCTTGACTAAATTAGTGTCCCTTTTAGGTATAGAGAACACTATTCATTTAGCAACTGAGAGAATAGCTGCTATCACGGTCGTTTATGTTATACCAGAGTTGTAGCCAGGCATTATGTTATATTGTAATTCCGTGAATTACGTCATTCTTGACTGTTCTCAACAAATGTAATTGGAATTCTTGAACAATCTGGAAGTGGAGCAACATACATCACAAGGTTATATGCAGACAATCATCGTCCTTGCTAACTGCCTTCACAATTCTGATTGGACGTGGCCTTCAAAAATGACTGCTTTATCTCTGTCCCTGAACGCACCGACCGCATCTTTGCTGGCTCAGATCAAGGTCTCTGGCAGCCATGATTTGAGGGTTTATAGACTCCCTGGATGCATTGTCAAGTCCAAATTAAGCTGTGCGGCCCTGTAGCATTTTCTTATGTAACTGATGGGCCCCGGTCAAGGATGTTTAAGTTGGCCCCGGTTCTAGGACGACCAGGCCCTACGGGTCAAGGGTCAGATGCTCCAGGGTAATGGTTGCAAGGGTATTGCCAGGGTACGCGTGCTAAGAATGATTGCTATAATATACTAATAGAAGTAAGCAAACAAGTACACTGCCGGTCTAAATCCTTCATACTAAAGTAACTTTATTATATGTATTCGGCTTTGAATGCAAGGAGACGAGCAAACATTCTTCATCGTGCTCCACTCCATCCTCACGCCCAAGGCGAACACACTCTCCTGGTCTAAGACGCTGCACTGAGGCTACTGTAGACTCTGGATCCAGTTCTCAAGTTCATGAAGGGGCCCCACTGCGGTGTCTTTATATATTACAATCGTGACCGCGAGTCTGATCCATTCACAGTGTGTCTTCTCCTCTGGGTTCGCCTTTCTGAGGTCATCGTTCAGCCTGCCGTGCTGTACCGGGTTCTAGTACTACAGCTCGCCAGGGTTGTAGTTCTCAGGCTCCCAGTACTCGGTACTATCCAATAACGAGTTGAACATGTCAACCGCTGTCTTGCTTGTTTCCGATTAATGAGTTGTGCAGCTTTCTCACATTATATGCACCGGCTGTTGCCCGCGCAACTCTCCCATGAGAGCTCTCGTCGCACTATACTTGAAGACGTTTCTTTGGTAACGTTTTTCGGCATTATGTGTAATATTGACGAATCGGAATGGCAAGAAGACTGCAATATACATATTTTTATTGTAAAAATATACTCCTATATGATTGGCGGCCTCTGAGCACGATCCTCGCATGGTAGACAATCATTTTAAGAGTGCCTCGTGTGCCAAGATTACCCCGGAGGGCCACGAGCTGGAACGTGAAACGGCTGTTCCTCTACTTGCCATCTACAGTTATCTCATTCCCTCTTGTAGGACATTTTCGGAGACCTCGATCTGGCCGACCTCCGCATCCCATGCCTCATTCATGCCACCAATATTACTAAAGGCAAGGGGGAAACATTCTCCAAGGGGGCCATCTGGAGTAGGCTCCGAATGTCCATGAACGTCGCCGGCCTATATCCGCCGTTCAATGATGAGGAGACCGGCGACGATATGTTCCTGGACGGGGCCTACTCCAGCAACCTGAACGTGCTCAGTCTGCTCGAGCGCAGAGTCGGCTACCTCATTGCCGCGGATGTGGGAGGGCCGGATCCTCAGTAAGTTGGCGCTTGTCTTCCCTTTGTTGAAAGTGTATAACATTTTGATGATTTTTCCAGCGAGTACAACCATATTGGTGAGTACTCCAGCCGCGGCGCTGGAATCACCAGGATTCCAAAGCTCTTCTCCGGAGCGGAGCCCACCTTTTGCAACATTTTGGTGCGGCTGGGCATGATGAGCCATACCACGGTGCCTGAATCGCTCCACCCTTGCCCCCGCTTCGTCTACATGAAAATAAACCTCCCTGGATTCGGAACGCTTTCGGTAAGTTCCCAGAATTGCCATGCCATCGCGCTCTTTGTAGAGCTACTCGAAATTCAAATGCCAAAGTAGGCTACTGCCTCTTTAGCCCTGTAGATGCACCATCACCCATTCTATTTCTTCTTTCAGTTCGGAGAGCTGCCCCAGCTGCGACGCATCGGCTACCTCTACGGCAACGCCGACCCGGCCGTCGCCGACATTGCCGCAATCCTAGAGGAGGAGGAGGAGGAGGAGGACTCGAGCGAGGACAGCAGCCGGGGTGGCGGTGGGCGTGGCGCAGGAGGTGGCGGCAGTGGCAAGAGCGCCAGGTGGTTGGGGGTCAATACCCTCGACCACCGGATCTAAGTTAACTCCAACGTGTGGCGCCTCACGTCCGTCCTGCTCGACTGCAAGCCGTGGGACGACGAGACCGACATGGACGCCACGCCCAAGGAGATCGACAACAAGTATTAAAGCTGGCGCAGAGTTGAGTGTGGGAAGTGGAGGTTTACAGCGACGAGCAGACGGACAAGATTGTACTCGCCAGGCATTGGACAGCAGATAAAATAGCCCTAAAGAGGCATCGTGTACAACCCCTTATGAGTGCGACCAGGACGTGATGAAGGCTTCCAAGGACAAGAAGCGCAAGTTCAACGAGACCATCGACCTCCAGATCGGCCTCAAGTGCTACGATCGTAAACGCACACTAAGCGCAAGTTCAACGAGACCACCGATCTCCAGATCCTCCTCGAAGGCAAAGATTGTACAGGACAGGATCAATGTGTAAATGGACGCCATGCTCAAGGAGATCAAGTCCATTGAGGAGGGAGTGTAGAACGGACGTTCAAGAAAAGCAGTAAAATCTGCTAGAACACGGACGAGAAGAAGCGCCTGTCAGAAGTTTCTGAGCGCACGGTGTGCAAGTTGACCGAGGAAACCCTTTACGAGTGCGATCAAGAGATCATGAACGGCCTAAGGACAAGAAGCGCGAGAACGTCGACAACAAGAGCTACGACTAGAACAACGACAAGCTGAGCGGGCAAGATCGGCTTCCAAAAGTGCAAGTTCAACCTCCGCGCGTGCTGCGGAATGAGCTGCGTGATGCTGCGTAGGGCGATGGGCAGCAAGGAAAACAAGCGCATGTTCAACGAGCCCGTCGACCTCCGGATGG
>LR139191.1:2359-20446 GCA_900659605.1 Tisbe holothuriae | reverse complement strand
TTGCCTCCGCTTAAGATTGACCTCTAGCTGACATTGACCTCAGTTTAAACATTATTTTGCTTCCCGGGGAGAAGAGTCATTTTTACTGCACTTTAAGTTGCAAATTTTGCAAGGTTGATTTAATATTTTAAGCGTAAGAATTGCAGAAGGTAATGTCATTTAATGATGGCTGAAATTTGACACAAAGATCCTATGTAAAAGAAAATATGACGGGCGAACGTTGCTTTTACGAAAATTAACTAAATAAATAGACACTGCTGGGCTTCACATAATGTGTAAAACCCCATATTGCTTGACAAATTTAATGTTTGCGAAAGTTTCAGTATTAGTTGTAGAGAATAATCGATGATAAGCAGTCCACGGTGATTAATGTAATTGGAAAAAGGGTTAATCCAGCAATAGACCCACGGTAGTTCCAGCTTTTTTTAATTTTTTCGTACGTTACTTGTAGAGCCATCTAGCGTTGTAACTGGCGGGATTGAAAACTGGCATGAAAGCCTGCATGTCAATATTACGATATTTTCACTTATATTTTTAATTTGTTTGCTAAAGAGATTAAGTTTCTTTAGTGTTCACAATTATAGCCATGCTTTAGAAGTATAAAATTGGCCACATTAAACACGAATTAGAACATTTTCGTTCATGCCAGAACTATGAACACTGAGAAAACGCTAGATGGCGCCACAAACCAGAGAAGCGGAAAGAAGGGAATGAGGCCAACTACGGAGGGTCTATAAAGGAAATGCCTGACTTGATTCCATACATGGAAACGGTCGAGAATCCAGGGGGAGGGTCCCCGAAAAATCGAAGGGGGTACTCAGCACAATACAATCATTTCTGTACATGTTATAGATCTGCTACAGACATCCGTGTCTAGATTTAATTATTCCTTCCATCTCCGTACATCTCGTTTCTACCCATTAGTCCCCATTTCTGGTCCAACCTAGACCCAGATCCAACAATTTTGGATCTCCCAGTATAAAATTTGAAAATAATATCGTAATGTAAATTTCCTGGCAGTCGCGGGGTACATTTAGGATATGCATATATGTTACTTTCTAACGCGGTGCTAGGCAATAAATGCTCAAGCTTCAACCCCGTAAAAGTAATGTTTCAAAGCTGGACCAGGACCCGACGGTAAATTCTCAAGTGCTTATTAGTTCTTGTACCGAAAGCATCACATATGCAGTATAGTGAAGACTGCTGCGAAATATAATATACAAAAATGCATCATTTTTTCTGGGAATATGGAAATTTTATGTGGAGTCATTTATTTTTAATAACGTCAGTTTTAAACCTATTTTTCCATCGGGTTGTTTGATTGATATTGTTTTTTTTTTAATAATTATTAGCATACAGTATAATAATACTGTTCATGAGATAATCCAAGGCCAGGGTTATACCAAACTTTAAATATATTATACTATCTTTCCTTTTCTCAGCTTTGAACCGTTTTGAGTAACATCCTTGGCCTATCAAAACCGGTTCCGAAAGGCCATGGTAACATCTAATACTACGGTAAAATATTAGTTTTCTTTCTTGCAAGATTCCAGAGCTATCCGCTCTTTTCGATCTCCGGTAGAATGAAGTCTCTGAAAAGATAATTGGGAAACATATTAAACTGTTCTTACACAACTTTCATCTTTTCCATACCTGAGCTCCCCGTAAGCCGTGTCCAGGTCATCATTAGTGATGACAATGTCAAAGTTCCCATCCACTGCACCGTACTCCAGCTCCCGCTTGGCAGTGTCCAGCCGGCGCTGGATGGCATCCTCGGAGTCAGTCTGGCGGTCGCGGAGGCGCTTCTCAAGGATCTCCAAGCTGGGAGGTCTGGAAGATAATACAAGATATAATCTATATTTGACACAACGGTCCAATCCCATTAAATATATTGAAACTAGAGGCATAAAACATAAGTTTTTAACCTTACTTGATAAAGACGTAGTACGGATTTAGCTCGGTCTTTTTGATTGAGATCACGCCCTGCATCTCGATGTCCAGGATGCAGATCTTGCCCTGCTCCAGAACCGACTGCACGGCCTGCTTGGACGTCCCATAGAGATTTGCAGAGAACTCGGCGTTTTCAATGAAGTCACCGTGAGCAATGGCATCAGTCATAGCTTCCCTGGAAGAAAGAAAGATATGTATCCCTCAGTACTGGATCAAATTACAATATATTTTTATGCATCTTGTGAAACCATTAATTACGTCATGAAAACACTCATTGACTGCCATTGTGACAGCACATAACATGTTTATTGAAACCATGAACCTAATATAAAATATACTTCATCCAAGATTTAAACCCATGCACCTACATTTACCCAAATTTCGAGACTTTAATCAATTTACCTGGTGACATAGTGGTAGTGCACTCCATCTTTCTCTCCCTCCCTGGGCTTTCTGGTCGTGTGCGACACGCTGAAACCAAAGGCATCGGGAAACTCGCTGGTCAACTTCTTCATGATGGTGGACTTGCCAGTGCCCGACGGGCCACACAGAACCAATGGCCTCGTGGTCATATTGTTGGATGTCACGCCACTTTCAGAGGTGCCACCGCTGCTGCTCTTGCTGTTGACGGCTGTAGAACATTCCGGAGGAGGGACAGCAGGAGTAGAAGGGGAAGAAATAGTGGTACCCATTAGTATGGCTTAAGCGCAGCAACTATATTACTAGAGTGATGATAAAAAGCAAGTGAGGGATTGGCAGGCAGAGGAAGAGTGAATGTTGATGATGTCAGCAGCGTTCTCTCCGTGCGAGACAGCTAGCTACAACCATGAGTACAAGTGTGACATGATGTGCCACATTTGTGTATGAGAACTGAAATTCTACTCAGATGGTGAAAGAGGGGGAGCAGATATTTAAACATAAAATGAGCTATATATAGCTCATCATTTAATGTATCCATGGAATGATGGATTTCATGCACACATGGTCAAGCAGCAACAATGGACAACAACAAACAGCAACTTATCAGGTCTTGAGAGGGGTGCATGCTTAGCACATTCACTACCTGATGCCGTGAACTGTGCCAAGCTGTTGTAGCTGCTACCGATGATGCTGGTAGACGTTGGTCTCTGCAGGTGGCTCATCTTGGTGAGCAGACTCATGTTAGTCCCATTGCCACAGCCCCCAAGTCTGCGTGCGCACGCCGCCACCACCATTGTAAGGGTGAGCATGCCCAGATTCACGGGAAGAATGGGAAGGACGGGAGGCTAGCAGATAGGTTTGCAGGTGGAGCCCTGAGGAGAAGGCCTTAATGCCAGCCTTTTTTTGAGGTCACACGTGGTGGACAATAGGAATAATATAATGATAGGATATTAAGTGGGAACACTCTTAACTCAAACAAACATGTACGCCTATATATTTACAATTTTCTACATGATCTGCTTTGGGTTTGTCCGGACATGAGTAGAGTCGGTAGCTGTGATGCGGTACTCACTTTGGGAAACTTGACCTTGTGCTGCCGCTGCTGTTACAGTTCTTTCTCGATCGGTGAAAACCCCTTTTCTCGGTGATCTTGCTTGACTTCTCTGTTTTGTGACTTTTGTTTTTCCCCGCTCCCAGGAACTCACCCCTCTCTCTCTCTCTTACTTGTTTATATTTCTCCTTCAGCTCCACTCGGCCACCCGTCTCATTTTCTCTTGAGTTGCTGAGCTGAGTGCTGAAGAGATTTTTTCCCAACCGTCAACGCCAGCAAGGTGCGCTTCCGAATCAGGGGAGACACGAAGGAAGCAAAACGGAGGCAGGTGAAGCACCGACATTGAAGCACAAACAACACTTGACGTCTCCCCTGAACTGAGTATTGACGGTCCACTGACTCCACTCAGCTAACCAACGAGCAACAGTTTTGAGGCCGAAAAACGGATTTGGCAACGGTCGCTTGTCAGGCAGATCCACGGAAACGTTTAAAGGACCACCCAGACTCCTTCCAATAAAGCATCCTCCACGCCCTGCACAGCCCCGTTCTGCTAACAGCCACATCTTAAGTAAGCATTACCATCGTCTGTAGCTCCCCAAGGCCGTTGTCCTTTACCGGCATTTGAATCTGCAGTCATCGATTGCTGTCCTTGCAAAGGCCACTCACTCGAGCAAGCAAGGTATGAAAACGGCCTTTTGTCTCTTCAAATGCATTTTGGTTCCGCCACGTCAAGCCTCTCGTTCCTTACCGGCAATCGATACTCTAATTGTAGCCCTAGCATAACGTGTAACTCTTTGCTAACCATGGAACTGTTGCACTCTCTCACCAGCTCCTTGACCGTGCCCACCGAGGAGAACGACATCGACATCAGCATGTCCGGCCGCGTCAAGAGCCGCCACACCGCCAACACGTTGGACCTGGCGACGACGAGCGTCAACGAGCGCATCCTCAAGGAGTGCCACGGGCTGTACACGGACGCGGACAAGGGTCTGATCAAGAGTGCGGCCAATGTGGGGCTCAAGCTGCTCGCGCCAAGGAAGAAGATCACCATCATGCTCATCGGAAACCACTCGGCGGGAAAGAGCTCATTTATTAACTGGTAAGAACACACACTAAGAAGCAGAGAATACTATAGACACTTTAATTTAGGAAGAAGCAGAAATGAAAGTTTTTCAGCAGTTTAAAACAATCTAATATTTTCATTTTCGATACTGTAACAAGCTAAAACGTCTCATAAAAATTGGGATAAATTATTACTACTGATACCACCACCCCCAAACCCCCCAGTTTTTGAGGAGGTTATGTTTCGCGATTTGATCATCGGAAAGCTAGTCCTCAAAGAATTCGTATTTAAGCTTGAAACTCTATATAGCCTAGAAATATGAATAAAGATAAAGGGATCTTTGGCACAATATATCTAATTTCTTTATAGCTGGGTTATACATTAAATTTAATTTGAATTAAGTAACATGAGTTGGGCATTATTTTTTATGATTTTTTAAAGAGGCAATCTCAGGCAGGCAGTATCTAGTACTCAAATCATAAAATAGTCTTCACTATACGAGTTCTTTACTAAAAAGGATCGGGATCGGGGGCATCTCTAAATATGTTATTATTTATTAGTACTCAAGAACCTGTCAAGCCAACAGTGAACACTTGCACCTATTTTTATATAGTTATAGGTAAATTAAAACGATGGGTATTAGTCTGAAGATGAAACAATTATAGATTTAATACACTAATCGCTAAAATTCTTAAACATGCAAATTAAGCATTTGCAGTTTACTGTAGGCCTCCTCCTAAAGATTTCCAAATTGCAGTATTGCATCTGCAAGAAGATTCATTTTTCCGACGTGCACGTAATCGCAATTTACGACCGTCCTCATCAGCCAAAACACGACCTTGCCTCGTCCAGCATTAGATTAATTAGCTGTGACCGCCTCGGCAGCGGCAATAAATATGACCGCAAGCTGAGCGCATCAATAACCTTTGCGCAATGGAATTTGTTTTACACATGTTTTTTGATTCGATAAATCACGGAATTTAACATTGAAGAGTGCAGCCAGAGACCGTGCAGTTGGCGATGACGACGGTGGTTTTTTTGCGGTTCTTCTTCTTCTCGGTGCAGTATCAATGTCGATTAGTACGCATCATACACGTACGAAGCTACAGTAAAGAGTATATACATTCCATTGATTTTACCCATATGATTCTTATCTGGCATTTATACCAATTTAAAAGTACGTCTCACTGATGTACTAAGCAACTAACTAGCAATTTCTAAGTAGTACGTTAGTCTTGTGTGAGATAGTCAAGTATATTTCGCGTCAATGATTGATCCTTCTTTCCTTCCATTTATTTTCTATCCAACCTACTTTCAGCTCCTGATTTTTCCCACAGGGAAAATAAATGTATCTCTTCCAAGAAAGAACTGAAAGATTCTGCCACCACAGATTTTTGTTATTTTCCCATCTGTTTTTCTTTCCCTTTTTCAAGACAATAACGAAGCCTTCTTTCATGCAAAACTCTAGTGCGTAAGAAAGAAGTGTAATTACAGCATCACTCTTTACACTAAAAGAACCCTTATGTGCATAGAAACACGAAAAAGAGGTTTCCTTTTTTATGCAAGTCCTTCCAGTGTGTAAAAAGTTCTTGTGACGCTTCAGTCTATTTCAAACTGTGCAAAAGTTTGAAACCTCCTGAGATGTAATAAAGTGCGATGATGAGACGGTCTTTTTTGTGCACAAAAGTGGGATAAAAAGGGTGACAAATGGGTCCTACTTTATTTATATTATTATGCTCTGCTGGTGACACATCCTTGCAAAAGCGCCTTAAACGTTTAAATGCATCCCCGTTGAGGTTGTTGCAGCAATTAATCTCCTTTTGTGTTTGACCTTGTCCTCTGTAATGGATGGTGATGTTTCACTTTTAGTCCCTTTTGTGTGTGTGTTACCCTTTTTGTCATGTGGAGACACAAGTTCGCCCTTGTTCTGAACTTCCATGTGCTGTCACCGTGACCCGATGCTGCTCTTGCGGACAAGGATTATTAAGTTACTTTCTTGACAAAATCACAATTTAAATATTAATTTTGCCAGATAGATGTAATTTCCTAGTTACTTTAATATTGCATGATTACAGTTCGTTACATTGCAATATCACTAAAATTACTCTCTAGTCTCCAGGGTGATGCGACCAAAACCATAGACGTACAATTACATTTTATTTTTACAACTCCATAGCTAGAGGTCAAACCACACATCATGACACATGATTGGGATGAAGCAATAATGACAATAAAATTGTCAACAAAAAATAACATGGTGTTTCAACCCCGACCTTGCAAAAATAGTGCAATTTCATGGCTTCATGGCTACAATGTTGTTGCACTTCCAATCATTTTTATTAGAGGGGAGAGCAAGTGATGGTATCGTTCACGGGAAAAAGGCTATAAATTTCACAGTTGGGCATCCATGTAGTTCCCTTTTACCACCTTTTTGGTGTTTACTCGCTTGATTTAGCACCCTTTTTCGAGCATTCCTCTGTTAAAAAGGGCTTTGTGCAACGTATAAAATACACGAAGAAAAAGTGCAATTTCCACAGTAAATCGTTTCCCATCATTACATGAAAATCACGGCCGCTTTTTACACGACAATTTTACCCCCTCGTGTGAAGAACCCTCCTTACGATGTCCTAGTCCTGTCAGAGAGCCATCGCCTTTCAAGCTGGCTCCTGAATGTCGCATGTACGCAATCCCTGAGAGCCGCCATCTGAATGTGCGTCAGGTGCGCCGCCGCGTAACAAGAGGAATCTTATTGTGCGTAATCAAAGCGGTCAGACGGCGCGATTGCTCAAGTCCAACAAATGATCGCAGCTCAGTCTCGAGTCCCAGTTCAAGAGGGGAAAACGTGCTCTGTGATTTTAATATTGCGTGTTTTTACCGGCGCTTAAAAGTGTTTTATGTAACCGATAAAGGAGGTATGTGTGCGACGTTTCTTGCATAAAAGTGTTTCTTCTGCTTCTTCTTGGAAATGTGTCAAAAAAGGGATTCTTGTTCCCACCGACCGAGTGTTGCTGCTGCATTGACGGCGGCTAGTCGACTGCAACCATATATGGGGTTTAAGGGACAATTTTAACCATTTATGGTTACTTATATGTATCCGCTTCATAAAAGTGTTTAGAACTAAACAATTTGTTTGGCGCAATAGTGTCCGCTACTTAAATTGTTCTTTTTCTTCATAGATTTATATTCCAACCTATGTCCTATATTAGAACTGTGTTTATAGCATCCCTGGTGGCCCCCATAACACGGAAAAATCACTTAATGGTGCCACCGTTGCCACCTTGGCGCACTATACGACAAAATCTCTTTTATGGCCCCGTTAGGAGGCATCCTTAATGGGGCATTTTACGGGATGGGGGAAATCGACTTTGCGCAGATTTATGCCTTTCAAATTCAATTGGAAACCGCAATTTGCCTTTGAAACTTGCTCTTTTTCATCTCGTGATGGAAGCGTCTCGAAATGGAGATGGGATGACTTGCAAGATAAAATAACCCCATTCAAAAAGTCTGTTCCTAATTCTGTAAAAGATGCTTTATTACAAAAAGGATTTCCCAACTTTCATCTGTTGTCCGACTCTTTCTTTTCAATTTGTTCTCATTTTGCAGCTGCTTGCAAATTGCTCTTAACCGTTTATCCTCATTTCAGGTACATTGAGGAGCATGTCCAACGTACCGGAGTGGCCATCGAGACTCAGGGATTCTCATTCGTCACCAGTGGCCGCAGGAGGGAATCACTTACGGTACGAAGAAAGAGAACTTTTATGACGGCCATCGTGCATATGGCGCGCTAGTTGGTTGTAAGGGTGGCTAATCTTGATTTCTTCTTTCGACATTCCAGGGAAATGCCACCTTGCATCTCTACCCTCACTTCAAGCCGCTGGCGGAGTATCCAGGTACAGAAAAGAAACTTTTTCAAACCATTATTTAAATGCCTAATTTTATTAATATTGTGATGTCCTAACCCCGTAGAATTTAATGTTCTTCAACTCCTTGTATTTTTGAATCGTAACATACAACAAATATCATAAATGTACTCCCTCTGTAGAATTTAATGTTCTTATACTTTCCTGTTCTTAATGTCATATCTGTATTAACTGTCTTATGTACACTATCCCTGTTTCAATGTACTGTCTCCATAGAATAATATTTACCGTTTGTATTACGTATTAACTGTACGCCATAACCCCTAGAAACCTTTTTATATCTGCTGCTCCTTGTTAAATCTGTCCGTTTTAATCAACCTAAGCATGCTTAAAATGTGCAATTTTCCCCTCTTCTTAACAAACTTGCAAACTTCCTGTGACTGTCCATCTCGTTGATAGCTTCCTTTTCTTATCACCGTTGTCCCGGATCCTCCGTTTTCAAATTATAATAATATCTCTTTACATCCTTATCATTTCTTCTGCTCGCAAGATTTCCGTTGACGTCGCAACAATCTCCCAAATTAGCTCCTATTTTGTTCATGCTCCCCTACATTGAATTTTTGTTTTGATGTTGAGAGGAGAGCATTTAGCGAATAAGCGCATTTAGAGTTGGGAGAAGATTTTCTTTAAGGTTCATGCATGAGGCTATAACCGTTTTTGAGCTTTAAGGCGGACCTCGCTGCTTAAGAATGTGTATTTTAAGATTCACTTGAGGAGAAACTGTGATTTTCTCACCTTGGACGAGTCTACTTATACCTTACTAGGAATAAAAGTAGTTTTTTTTTACCCAAATTGCCCTTAGATTTAAGTCCCACATCAAGAGATTCTTTGGTATACATTTTAGTACTTAATTTGATGCTTGTAACTGCCTTCAAAGCTCAGCCGCTCTACCCCAACTATTAAGCTGGTCCCCTCGATTACTCTCTTCTGTCTTCATATGCGTTGATAACATCACACATGAAAGACTTCTCCGTTTTATACACACACATACGAGTTGTGTGTATTCAAATGTGGGTATATTTACTACTACACATACTATATGATGAAAGGAAAAGGAGAATACTCTGTATGGCATACAAGTGGATATGAAATGTCGTGGTCTCTGCGGGTACAGAAAATATGTTTGCTTACCAAACTGTTGCTCTTACTCAGTTGAAACCAGTTCTAGGTGTGAATTTGTGTTCTTGTACGTTCTGAATGCGACATAAACGATACTGAAATCCGTTGATTATCTTCTTTCTCCATCTTTAAACTGCTAAATTGCGAAAATGAGTTCATTTGTACTCTTTCCCATTTGCACCCCTTGGACAGTTTTTTTAACTCTTCTTTTTTCTTCTTTTTACGTCCGCTCATCATCATCATCGTTCTCGTTCTTCTTGCTGCTCTGCTCTACTATCATCGCTGGGGGGAATATGAAAAAGTAGAAAATCCTGATCTTAACAAAACGACATCGTGGCTTTAGTTTCGAGTCGTCTTCGTTTGTGATAAGAAAGGATATAAATAGAAAAAGCTTCCGTTTTACACGTGTTGGAAAAACTCCCCATCTATAGACAGGAGTTATTATATCATGAAAGGCGGATGTATTACTCTGTCGTCGGTTCAATTTCCTGCGATGATAAGACCTGTGTTTTCTGTACTTAAGGGGCCACAGTTTTGTAGCTCACCAAGCAGATCAAAAGCAGCCACGGCAGCATCGAGGAGTAAAATCCACTTGGCTTTCGATTTAACATGGAGCAGCAGCAGGTACACACACAAATATCCGATTGAATTTGAGCCCCCCTTTGAACATCAAACGGTTACTCTTTTGACCTCTAGAAAGCCTTTTTTGTCGTCTAAACAGCGTTCGAAGGGTCGCTTGTGTATGTGAGTTTTTGTTCCCCTCTGGAAATTGAGATTCACTAACACAAGCCCTTCTTCTGACGCACAAGCCAGCAGCAGCATCAGTGAAAGAAGAAAGAAAGAAACGGGATTTTCTGACGTCGTCGTGATATTACTTTTTTGAAGACTGAGGAAAGCGCTTCTCCTTTTCGTGCTCCCCTCGGGTCGGCCTTTCCCTGGGCAATTTCCTGCGGCCTTTTTATCCAGACCCCGCTAATAGCTGCCTAGTGAAGGGCTGACTCTGGGGAGAGACATTTCTACGGAATCAAAAACATCTTCTATGGTGGACTTGCATCACTGTTATTATTTCTGTTAATGCATCTCTAATTCTCTATGTACTATGTAGTTTGTGTTTCAATTAATTTAATTGCATGTCTACTCTCATATGTTTAATGATGTATTTTGTACTTCACCAGCTCTGTTATAATTATTACCTATTGTTAATTATTGAGTATTATGTGTTTGATGTCTACATGTTCGTATATTATGCCCTTGGCACTGACAATAATCCCCTCCTTTATGTCTGTGCCACAAAAGCCCCCTTGAAAACAATATATATTCTCTGTAAACACAGCATCATCATATTATATGCATAGAGTTCATGTTTAACTTTACCTCTCCCCAGACAGTACTTTTTGTTGCAATTGCTTTCGGAAAAACAAGAGGCTTTTCTTTTCTACTCCAACAAACAAGCAAGTTTCTCACGCATGCAATCTGCTTTTTTCTTTGTCATCATCCCCAAGTGATTTTGAGCAACATGTGAAAACTTTTCCCCGTTCCAATTAAGTAGTCTCTCATCATCATGTTGTCTTCCCAACCGCCCCAGGGAGACTCCTCGGAGGAGCCTTCAAAAACTCAATTAAGCCCCCCTCCGAAGAGCCTCCGGCATCACAACACCCCTTTAACAGACTCTTTCTACGTCGTTTCTTACAGGCGTTGTCGACTACATCTCTACGGAGGTTTCGACCTCCAAGCAGAAGAAGTTCCCGCTCGTCACGTTCGTGGACACGCCCGGGCTGGTTGACGGCGACATGAACTACCCGTTCGACGTGAACCAGGCCATGCTCTGGCTGGGAGACCTCGTCGACCTCATCTTTGTCTTCTTCGACCCGATCGGACAGGTTAGTTAACGTGCGACGTGCGGTTTGCGTGTGATCGTTTCACGGCTCGGGACGCATTTAACGTGTCGGGAATGTTAACACACACCGCCCTTGAAATGCGTTGTTTCTGGAGCATGTAATGTCATGATGTGTCGTAATGCGTGTTCAATCCTCTTCTAGGCGCTGTGCAAACGGACCCTGAACATTGTCGAGGCGCTGAGCGAGAAGCACTCTGAGCGCATGCGCTTCTACCTCAGCAAGGCGGACGAGGCCGGCCACGAGTCTGACCGCCAGCGTGTCATGATGCAGATCGTGCAGGAGCTGTGCAAGCGGCCCACGCTCAACCGCACCGGATTCGACATGCCCACCATCTTCATCCCGGACCCGGACAAGCCCACGCGCTGCGTCAACCAGATTGAGGACGTGTGCAAGGACGTGGAGAAGACCATCAACCAGACGATCCAGACCACGTTGAACCAGCTGGAGCGGGATTGCGATGAGATTGGGGCGCTGGTGGACCAGGCCGTGACCGAGGACAACGCCGCGCGCGCGTACAACCTCCGCGCGTCAGGCAAGGGCGTGTTCCTGTTCTTCCTCGGCGTGACGCTCCCCATCGCCATGGCCATCAACTTCTTCGCCACGAGCCTGTCCGACAAGTTCCTCAAGGACACGCTGGGCAAGGACGGCGCTGAGTCGCTCAAGATGTACCTGGCACCGGTGCGCGGCTTCTGGAGCAAGGTTCCAGAGGAGTACACGCTGTACGCGTTGTTGACGTTGGTGCTGCTTTCGGTGACGCTGGTGTTCCTGGCGCGGTGGACGAGCAGGAACAAGCCGACGATGACCAAGAGGAGGAAGAAGCAGCTGAAGGAGCAGCAGGAGTTTGTGCAGACGGTCGTCAAAGCCAAGAAGGTAAACAAAAGAAAAAGCCTCCTTTTCTTAATCGTATTTGAACCGTGAAAGTGTAAATCGCAGCCAAGTTGTTAAATCTCGCTTTATTGCCCTTTTGTACGTTTTCAAGTAAATGTTTTATGTAATCACTTTATGTCCTCATTTCTATAAAGCAAGCTACAGAGGAACGAAAACAGGCCTCTGCTTTCTGTGCTTAAAGATATATCTGTAAGTGAAGAGAGCAAGCAAGAAACAGGGTTTTCTTCTTCTTACTCCTTCTTGTTTCACTCTTGCTTAGTGTTTTCCCAAGGGACGGATTCGTTTCTTTTCCTGTTAACTTTTTTCTATTGCCAAAGAAGAAAACGTAGAAAATGAAGGAGGAAAGAGGGCCTCGAGCACAGAACGAGAAAAGTGAAAAAGAAATCATATTCAGCCGTCGGCTATTTGCTAAATACGATTGAAGCTGAGTCGTTCTCGTTCTCTCATGAGAGCGGTTCAAACTCAAATATCGCCTTTCAGAATTTAAGACTACGGTCCAAGGTCGTTAGTTGCAAGCCCACCTCCTGTATTTTGAAAGGGGAAAGACGGCTGAAAAGGAACCCATTTTGTCGTCTTCTTATGTTGCACAATGGCCGGGTCCTATTTCTCTGAAAGGAATAGCTGTTTTCTGCTCCTTAGCATTACGGTTATGATTATGATGCCATTTCCCTTCTCCTTCGTATAATACCTGCAAAATGCGATTATCATTGCTAATAAATCTTCTTTCTCATTCCAGCAATCCCTGTACAAGGAGTATCTCCAACAGACCGTGTCCGAACATGACCTCTGAACAACAACGTGAACCTTCCCAAGATATTCTAGCAATAGTTGTAATATTATTACTTAGGTGTGAAACACTTTTAGACACATTTTTCTGCCATGACAACCACTGAACCAGATTCGTATTAGTTTAATGACTGTTTATATTTTTTAAGATCTGCGGAGCAAGACGAAGTACGAATGATGCGAGAAATGTAATTATTTTGTTATAGGAAAACAATAATCTCACGATTCCACGAAGTAAAAAAGAAATATAGAATGTATTCTACAAATAGAAACACCAGTGAATATGAATTAAGTGTCATTATTTTCCATGCAAAAACGGCCTCGTGTCATTTTCACTAATGTCCAACTATTTGTTTTTAAGCGATTCCTTTAAAAGCCGGTCTATAAAATCGTTTCCTTCAAAGGCGAGTATGGAGTAAAAGTGCTAAAAGGCCGGTCTCTATATTTTTGTATGTCATTCAGTAGCAAATCGGCGAGTCTTCAGTAGCAAATTGGCGGGTGATGAGTGAAGTAGGAGATCGGCGTGGCAGGTGTTAATTATAGATGTACCATTGTATGGGCCAATGTGCGAATATAATTTTATGTGTAGATTTAGAATGGTTACTTCTCCCGCAATTTTGAAGCTACAATGTTGTGTGAGCTCAAGAAGGCCAATATGAATCTGTCATCCACAATATGATTCTGTATGAAGTCCTGGTTATTCTACTTGTTTATTCAGATACTATATAATAAATAGCTTCTATTTATTAAGACTTAGTAGTCTCTGAATATTTTGATAAAGCAGCATTCAATGTCAAATACTTTCCCAAACAGAAACAATCTTCTCTTAACCATTCTCTACATGGGATGATTCCTAGCAGCATTCCCTTTCAAGCAAACACACTTCATGTTCGTCAGATGGTGTGCATTAGGAGAATGTTAGTTTACTTCACAAGAACACTCTGTACTTGCATGTGAATGCTGTTCATGACAAGTTTCCTAGTGGCATTCATTCTAAAAACACTCACAAAGTGCATAATCATTTTGTGCATAAGAAGCTCCGGCCTAGCGCGTGATATGTTTTGCGTAGAGTACCCTGCATTAGGCCTGCAATCAAAGAATTCGAATGAAGCCTGCATTAGAAAATAAAAAAAATTGCAATGGTTTCTCTTATGAGAAAACATAATGAGAATTTCTTTTTTACATCCATTCAATAACTGTAGAGTGGAACTGATATCTACTTCACCAGTCCTATAGTTCTCTAATGCAGTGTCAATTTTAATAACAGTGTGTTGAACAGTTTCATGCACAATTCCTATATGTTCTGTAAGTGATATTTTGGGTGATTAATAAGTGTTTATTCCAATGAGTCCTTACCATACGATGGATTCGGCATCATTTTTGACAATCCGGTACCAATCAGAGCCAAAGCTCGTAAAGCTGTCCTTTGTTATTGCCGTCACTGATTTCTAAGCTAAATATGTTTGTACTTCAATGAAGTTGACTGAGGAACTCAGCTGAGTGCTTCTTGTAAACAAATCACTTGAAACCTTTTCCATTTTAAGACTTTTTAAGGCCCTACAAAGGCTTTAAAATTGCATATTTTTCAAATTTATGACTACTTATTCAATGTTTTACAAGGACAATAAAATAATTAGTACATACAGAGTGCCCAAGTGCAGAAAGCAAATGTTACCCAAATGTTACCCAAACGCATTTCAGCTGAATGAACGACAATAATAAAGGGTAGCGGATAGTGAGAATTGTCGCAACTTTTTGCAACCAATCTCGGCGGGAAGCTGTAATATCTCTTTTAGTCCAAGAGTAGTAAGTTATAGGCGATAAAGTAGCTCTACACAGTGTCACATCTTAACTCAATAGTACTATTCGGTCTTATAGGAAACCTTGTGCAGTAATTATTACCTTTAGCCGTACATGCATTGGCAATTTCCTGTGCGCACCCCCCGTTTTGTGTGTGTACCTAATTAGTGGTGTTTGATCATGGAGAAGGCCACAGCCTCGATCGTAAAGTATAATATCATGAATGCTGATGAGAAGTAAACAGTGACACATTATTCGATCGGGGTCGTCATCACTTTAAGTGGGAAAAGGGTGATGAGAGCAAGTCAGCTGTCCAAATTATAAGAGTTCTCTAGCCAAGTTGGTAACTATTCAAAACAGCCAACAATAACTTTTAACGTATGTTTTATGCTCTGTACTGATACTATAAATGTACATAAGAGGTTAACAAACTCTTTCGCATACTTATTTCAAGCTCTTTTTAGAATGAGAACAAACATATTTGGCACCTTTTGCTTCTTATCATTTGGACAGCTGAAGTCACAATGACAATAAATGTTGCGAAAACTCTTCCGTGTATAGCTGAGCACATATTGTTTACCAATAATAACTTATGTAATATGTTCATTAGCAGTCTATTGATGTTTTAGTTCTCCTCGAACTTCTGGACCAGTACATGCTGGGTGGTGTCCAGGCGACAAAGGAGGATTTGGATCATGTCTTCCTCAGATTCGGCTGATTTGTCAACGAGATCTTTTTTATACTTTTATACCTTTGTAAAATGTAAATAGTGCAAATGATGATGAATGCAGCGCGAAAGAGAAATAAGAACAGTTAGTACGATTTCACTTTTGGTGGAGGATGATTAGTTGCTAAAATATTGGTGAAGGAATATAAAGGTTTCTACTTACATATTGTTCGTATTTTGTGCACTATTAAGGTAGTGGTTTCACAATATAAAACCATGCTAAATTCAAATTAAGCCCTAATATGACATATCCATATTTGCAGAGAATGAGGCTTACGTCCAACGACCCAGCAACCTTCTTCCATGTAAGTGTTTCACTTAATGACCAATTTCCATGTTGAGCTAAAATTTAATTTTAATTCCAGTGAGCGCCGAAGTTCGTCCTAACACGGGAGTGAAGCGGAAGGGAGAAGATGTCGACCACGTCTTCCTCAGATTTGGAAAGAGAGCTTTCTAAGAAAAAAAAAAAAACAATACATTATGCTAAAAATAGCCTATCGAAAAACTAATGACACTTAATTTACGTCCGATATGTAATGACTCTTCTTGAGAGTTGAGGTAAAGTCAGATAAATGCAACGGTAATTATACCATAATTAATTAGACGACTGAATATTACTATTAGCAGCATTGTCATAGATACCCATTTTGAGTTGATTGCAATTTTGGATACTTTTATCTTCCATAACCCATTTTTTCCATGCCAGTGCTTTTTCTGTGCATACAAAGAGCACAATCGTTCCCTGTATCAAATTGGTAAACGAAGCCTTCATATGCAAGCATATATTCACAGATCAAAAGGACGAACCATTGAGTCCAATTAATTCCCCCGAAGCCGACCCTACAACTCCCTGAAGAAAACAAAAACACAGTGAAAAATAAGCCAAAAATTGAGTTATGTTGTTGTCATTATTGTTATGCGATTAATTATCTCCATACTGTTACAATTACATAATATTCTTCTTCTTGTGCTTCTCTCTCTCTCCAAATACTTTGATATATGACATTGGACAGCCTGCTGTGGCTGCCTAGAGATGTGTTTTGCGCGAGTAGTTCAGATGATTTTTGTAGAGGATTAATAAATAACATATTTATATAAATTGGATGTGGCCTATGAATCTTTGAGCGAAGGTTGATGTCCCTATCGTTTGTGGTACAGTTTCATTCGACTTTTGACTTTTGAACAGATCGAACAGAAAGAGAAAAAGTTTTGTGGCTTTCTTCAAACAATCAGTAATGTAAACAGGTCCAAAAACGTCTTGATTAATTCAATACTACTTTCATATTCGGCGGGTTTTGGAATAAGGAACTTCTATCTTTTATAATCTAAGCAGATCTTGGTAATCATGGCTATCATTTATTTGTTTAATATACAGTTTTAGATGTGCATTTGTTGTATACAATTACAACTTGGTATTAAGAGATCATCAAATTCCTGCTACTACAACGCACATCTTCATGTCGGTAGAACATTCATGGCCTGAGCACAGCTTGCTGGAGACCCGCACCCCATGCACCCCATGGCCCTGAGCATGGCCGATGCCTGCTCCCTGAAGTGTGGATACCAGAAGGCGTAAATGATGGGGTTGAGAATGGAATTAAGAACTCCAATGACGAAGGCTAGCATTTGTCTGGAAATATAAGATGAATGGATTTTGACTTTTTCCTGGCATTTGACTGGACAGTAGTTGACATTTTTTAAAGTACTTACTTATATACAGAAGCGTCTTTTATCTTATTTTATACCGCATGGTTTCTTATTGATAAAGGAGCCAATAAGATCATCTATGGGATAACCTTTTCCTTTCATTACAACTTCAAAAAAAATGGAAGCTTTAGAGGATCCCTGTCTGGTTGTTTGTATTCACTCGGCAAGTTCTTTTCACATAGAAACAAAAAAGAAAGGGCAAAAGCAAAAATAAAAAAGATTTTTTGAGAAAAAAAGATATCTCATATTGCATATTGAGAGAAGAAGGAAAATCCAGTGGGATGAAACAACTTTTTATCTGATGTCACAATGTGCTAAAAGAAACATTTATGCTTTTGTAACTTGGTGTACTTCAGTCAAAAGAGCCTTTTCAGTCCGCAATTTTGTCTACCCAAGTCCCGCAACCTCTCCTCCTCACCTGGAGTCCTGATTCATGCTATGCAACGCCCTGTGGATCATGGTGCACATCGGGAACCGGTCCAGCTCAGCCTCACTCGAGAAGTAGAGGTCGAAGCTGTAGTTGTTAAACGTGGCAACCTGCTGCAAGTTCCACTGGATCGTGGTGAAATTGGACTGTCGGGTGAGCTCTCGAGTGGAGTCAGTGTCGGTAGGGCACGATTTTCTGTAAGGAGGAATGTTTTCGAAATATGAATATGGGTGCTTATTGTGCTGGAGGAACAGACCGCCATGTGCATTTAATATGCTGTGAGCAAATTGATAGGACCTTTTTACATGAAAGGACCGTTATATAATATAGG
>LR139190.1:0-10345 GCA_900659605.1 Tisbe holothuriae | reverse complement strand
GGGGGTCATAAAATTGTCGAAAATCCCAGGGGGGGGGATGTTTTCATGTATGCAGCAAGAGCTCCAAGTGTTTTAAATATTCGTTGTTAAGAAGGTTTATAATGTATGTAACGCTCTGCATCAAAAAGAAAATAGTGTTCGGGATTTATACGCTACGTCTTGAATAACTAAATATTTTAAAGAAGTACAAGCTTACCTGTAGCGGTTTCAGCGCCTTCTCCACCCCCGGGATGGACACAATGAGCGCCCCTTTCTTCACATACTGATAGAGGAAGCCCCACATCTGCACCTGCAACTCTGCCGGCATGAACCACTCAAACACATTATTCAGCACGACCACGTCTGCCTCAGCCACGGCCTCGGGACACGTGGTCAGCTCCCGGTGCAGCACGCGCACGCGATCGCTCAGCCCGAACCGCGCCACGGTGTCGGATTGCAGCTGGCAGAGATCCTCGTTGAGCTCGAGGCCGGTGATGGTGTGCGCGGCGGAGAAGGCGTGGGCGCCGTAGAGGACCGCGCCGAGGCGGGACCCAACGTCTAGGAGGTGCTTGCCGTGGAGGGGTGGTAATAGGGATTTGAAGATGTATTCGAGACGGGTCTTGGAGCATGAGTGGGTGATGTATCCTGAAAGGAATAAAGACATGAATACTGCATAATTAAATATAAATTAATGTCCTTACTGAGCTCTTCCGTGTCCTGAGATCCGCACTTCTTGCAATAGTTCCTCGCCAGCTTCCCCTCTTCCACCAGCAGCTCCTCCTCGGCCTCATCAAAGAGGAACCCGTCGACATGCACGCAGTTTGCCTCGTTGAGTTCTCCTCCGTCCGGGAATAGGATCTGCTCCGTGGGCATGACGGCCTCCACAGAGGGAACCTTGGTGCGCAGGTACGATGCGATCGTCTCCAGCTTCCGCCTGCCCTCGATGATGGTGTCGGGCGTGGCTTGGCCGTCGAGGGCGGGCAGGGCAGTGTTGCGCAGCCAAGAGCTGAACTGGGCGCGGCTCTCTGGGGTGGGCAGGGTGGACTCCACCAGGTGCAGGAAGCCGGTCTGGGCGGGCTCAAGGCCGGACATGGTGGACACGTAAGGCAGTAGAGGCAATAATGGAAAAGCACTAAAAAAAAGTCAAATTACTCAAATGTTCCAGCTTCCAGCTTTGCGCACATGTCAAAAACAGACTCAGTGTTGCCAAATGATTGTTGGAAAAAGTGGCCAGAATATTTGGTTTCAGATACCACTTTAAGTCCACTTAAGGTTGTTGGGTTTTCTTTACCTTCACTGAATATAAACCTGTAAATCCGATATATTTTTTCCTAAAAGATCTTGTGAATTATGTCCCAAAAGTCGCATACCCTATTTACCGAAACACTTTGGCACTATATTGGCCAAGGAATTAACTAATCTGGCCATCCCTGCCAACCACGTGAATGTTTTGATTCCAAAGTCAACAAATTTGATCATAATTCCTAATGCTCTTTGGAGAACGGATATTAACAGATAGAAGTACAAGTTTATACTTAAAATGTCTACTTTAATCAATTATCATTCATGTTAAAAGTGACTTAATCTTTCTATATCGTAGTTATGCTCCTTAACATAATACACATACATTTATTAGTTGTAAATGGCAATGTATTTGAATTTGGCGCCTTTTGTTCCTGCAAACGTATGCACTGAGTTTCGACCCCCAGCAGTTGGCCCAATCGGCCGAAAAAGGACTACAGCGTTGCCATAATCATATGTAGAAGACCTAGAAATGACCTAATTAATGGAATCGTATTGCCCTTTAGTCGTATTGTTTTAATCTTTTTCTTTGTAAAACTTTATTATGAATTTTTATTACTATCCTTAAAGGAACAAATGAATCGACGAAACCTTTGAATGGCTTCTCCATAAACTCTCTCTGGCTGTTCCTCCCGGTACGTGACTGTCTTCCCTTTTGGACCCCAGCCGGATCAATGCCTTCAACTTTCTTTCTTTCTCTCTCCTGAGCTGAGCTGAGCTCTGCCGGCCGAGTGCCGATTTTGGCTGCTTGGCTGGCTGGCGTTGCTTGAAACTCCGCTTGTGGCTTCTTTTCTGTTCGAGTGGCAGCAGCTGCTGAGCTGCTCTTATATTCATAATTCATTGTAGTTTACTCCGAGTTCGGGGTGATCGTTGGAGACCTTTAAAAGTTTGAAGCGTTAGTGCCTCGCCCGTGGCGTGGAGCGTTTCCCGCCTGTACGAGGCCATCTAAGCAGTGTCCTCGCGGTCCACATGACTGGTTGAAACAAGCGCCACCTCGACGGAACTCGCTTCTTCGTGCCCCAGGTTTGACGCTCGTTCCTATTCCTCACCCATCACACTTCCCCCACCTCTCTCGTCCCTCCATCTATCCATCTATCCCTCCATGATCCCTTCCTCGTGACTGCCCTCTTTGCCCCCACAGAGGCCCCATCAAGTAACTTTGGAGTCCCCACTGTCAAGATTCTAATCTCAAAGAGTATCATTCTGTGCCTTTCGTTCTTTTACTTTTCCCGTGTCACACTCTGGATCGGAATGATTATTTAAGACTGTTTACTTTGCATTAATAATATCGTTTGAGAGCGGGAGAGAGGGCTCGCGAGGTCACTCACTCTGGCAGGCACCCAAGGGCTGGCAGGCAAGGCACCGCCGTAGATGAATGAATGCGCCAGTACTGTACTTGTACTACTACTACTACAATACTACTATTCGAATGCTTGACTGATGTTCTTTTATCACTCTCTCCTCATCCTACAACTGCTCTCATAGAGGCAAACGTCAGCTTAACCCTGCGGAACCACGTTTCCAAATCACTCTCCTACCGACAGGCATTCCACGGCAGCAGCAGCAGCAAACTACAGCGTCAGACGGGGCCGTATCATCGCCAACAACCGGAGTGGTACCGCCGCCACCAGCATCAGCCACGGCATCCTCGTCGTCGTCTCGGTCTATTTCTTGCAGTAGCTCACACCCATCTACACTCCATTCATCTGCTGACGGACCATGGCTCAGTTCGGCGGTGGCAAGGCCGGCGCAGCGCCCTGGGCGCGTCCGCCGCCCCCTCCCGGAGTGTCGATGGAGCATCACCAGATGTTGGCTGCGGCCGCGGGGCTCGCCTTCCCGCCGGTCACGCTGGGCGCGGCAGCGATTGCGGGCGCCGCACAAGGAGCTGCGCAAGTAAGGAACCCTCCCGACCCCAAGGGACATACATCATGAGTGAGCCTGGTGGTCCAGACCAGCAAGCAGTCCATGCACATAATATTTACATAAATAACATGCTATTACTATATTTGTATACTCCTACTAGTTGATTAATAGTATGACTTGCCATGTTTACTGTTTAGACTCTTTCTACCTCTAGAAAAATGTGACTTTGGGATATTCTTCCTTGGGCAGCAACGAGCAATGTGGTACTCAACGCAAAGCTAAACCCCAAATTATCCTTCAAACTACCCAAGAAATAATTCCCTTTTCAGTAAAAATGGGAGAGATGAGACGAAATTATTTTTATACTTCAAGCATGAAACGTTTCAAACAAAACTGTTCAATATTCTAGTACTCATCTCTCCTCATTCAGCCTGATTCTACTTCTGAGCCTAATCTATAATTTGCTTTTGCAGGGCGTCTACCCTCGGCCTCCTGGTCTGGGACCCCCATTCGGAGGAGCTCAGCAGATCCTCCAACAGCAGCAGCAGCAACAACAGGCGGCTGTAGCGGCAGCAGGAGTCGTGCTGCATCACCAGCAGCAGCAGCAACAACAGCAGCAACAATCTTCGTCCCAGCCGCAGCAGCATCATGGACCGCCGGTATGTAATCACTAAGTAATCCCTTTTGAATGTAATGTTATAGTGCCTGATGTTTCCTTAGGGACCCGGTCAGCCTAACCAACGTGTCTTCACTGGCACCGTCACCAAGCTTCAAGACAACTTTGGCTTCGTTGATGAGGATGTCTTCTTCCAAACGACGGTCGTCAAGGGCCAGGCACCGAGGGTCAATGTAAGCAATTTTAACCATTTAAGATGCCCAAAGTTATCGTCATTTAAAGCATGGAGTTCTTTACCATTTCGTTGCCACCTCTAGCATTGATGCATTTTACCTAGACGTTTTAGTTCAGGATTCCATGACTTTGGCAATCATTGAAATTTGATACCCTTTTGTTTCGTATAGCAAAGTCTATATGTTGTATGTCCTTGTAAAATAAAATATCATACATGAAGAAAGAAGGCAGACATTTAACAGTAATCATTCTCTAGGACCGTGTCCTCGTCGAAGCTGGCTACAACCCCAACATGCCGTTCAAGTGGAACGCCACACGCGTGCAGGTGCTTCCAAACCAGCGCCCACAGGTGGCAGTGGCGCCGCCAGCAGCCCAAATGGGCAGTGGAGGTCACATGATGCACGCGCAGGGACAGCTGCCGCATCATCACAATAACCACGGGGGAGGTGGAAGTGGACAAGGTCTTGGCCCTGGAGGGCTGAACCCCACGCAGACGCCCAATCAGATGGCGTTCGGAGGGAATAACCCTGGGCAGCAGAGCAAGCACATGCAAGGAGGAGGAGGTGGTGGAGGGTACTCTGGAGGCAATGGGCGGGACAGCGGTCGGGATAGGGACCGCGATAGAGACCGGCACATGCGCAGCAACTCTCCCGTGAGGAGGAGGGACGATAACAGGTAACACAACTATAAATGTCAGCTTCGATTTCGCATATTGTTGTCCGACATTTAAAAAGTACAAATTTGAATTACTTTATTGCGTCAAGTATTAGAATATGATAATTGGACTCTTAAATCTTATCTTTCCTTTCTAGGGAACGTGACCGTGCCGCTGAACGTGAGCGCGACCGCAAACAGCGTGAGGCAGATCGCCAAGACCGCGAACGCGCCCGCCGCGAACGCGAGGCCGAGGCTGATCGCCGTCGCGAAGCCCGCGAGAAGGAGAGACAGTCTCGCAAACGCTCACGTAGCCCCGCCGGGTCTACGCACTCTGGCTCCGTACATGCCGACGCTGGCCCCGTTCGCCGTACAACCACTAGGTCGCGTAGCAGGTCCAGGAGTCCTCCGAGGCGTCGTCAGAGGGCGGCCATCGTGCCCAGATACCACGTCTCCGTGCCCAAGCTCACCCTCGACTTCCCACAGAGCAACGTGCTCAGCCTAAGGAAGAGATACGTTAACCTGTAAGGAGGATCATATATTTTTATTTGGACATCATCAGCATCCTTTATATTATTCCAGGTACATCCCGTCGGATTACTTCAGTTCGGAACACTCGTGGCTCAACTCGTTCCCGATCCACCAGCCCTTCCGCCTGGGCCACCAACCCACGTCTGCCTTCCACGTGTTCCCAAAAGATCTCGTCTCGACGCCACGCCCGCTGGACCACGACGCCGCCCTCCTCGACCCCCCGGACGCAGACCACACCTGGAGCGTCAAGGTCATGCTGCTGGCCACGCCCCCTCCGCAGGATCTCTTTGAGAAGACATGCCACAGCGCGGAGTCTGGCGATCGTGGTCGCGACGGACTCGTGCACCCATCGCGCGTGCTACAATTCCTTGTGGGAACTCGTGGAAAGAATGAGACGCTGGCAATTGGCGGACCGTGGTCGCCGTCTCTGGACGGACCCAATCCGGACAAGGACCCGTCCGTGCTCATCGCCACCGCTGTGCGGACGTGCAAGGCTCTCACAGGGATCGACCTGTCCAGGTGCACACAGTGGCGCCGATTCCTCGAAATCCACTACCGCCGACAGGAGACAAGCTCGAGGTCTGCTCGCACGGAGACCACCGTCATCATGCTACCGGACGTTTGGAGCGCCATGCCGACAGCGGACGAGTTCAAGGACTACACCGAGGTCTACGCCGAGGCTCTGGAGAAGAGGCTGAACCCGGAGAAGGAGAAAGAGAAGGAAGAGGAGAAGAAGGATGAGTCAATGGAAGAGGGAGCTACAGCAGAAGAGGGCAAGCCTGAAGAAGACACCGACGTCGCCCCACCGGGGACTGAAGACGTGCCTCTGGCAGAAGCCCAGGAGGAGAAGGTGGAAGGATCCCGCGCACCCACTTCGTGGAAGGAACTCGATATCAAGTCCATGAAGGTCAACGAGCTCCGCGAGGAGCTTGAGGCTCGCGGTCTCGACACCAAGGGGCTCAAGGCCCAACTGACGCAAAGGCTCCAGAAGGATGTCAAGGAGGAGCAAGAGCGTGAGGAGGCAAAGGCTTCCGAAGAGCCCGCTGATGTTAAGCCTGAAGGCTCCGAGGATAAGAAGGAGACCGAGGAGGAGGAGGTGAAGAGTGTGGAGGAGAAGGAAGAGGTCAAAGAGGAGGCGACAGAAGAGGCTGCAAAGGAGGATGAGGACGATGAAATCATGGAGGTGCAGGAGGATGGGACTCCGGCCACCAAGGATACGACGGCCTCACCCCCGTCAAAGAAATCCAAAAAGGACGGCAAGGCAGAGGATGACGCAAAGTTTGCCAAGCCAAAACCGATGGACGACCGCACCAAGCGTCAGATCACGAATGCCCACAAGCTTCCCTCCAGCCCGACCATCCTTGTGCACCCAAACCCGAAGGCCAAGGGAGGCAAATTCGACTGCACCACACTCAGCCTGTCTGTGCTGCTTGACTACAGGACTGACGATAATAAGGAGGCCACATTCGAGGTCTCCCTCTTTGCAGAGATGTTTAATGAGATGCTGTTGCGGGACTCTGGATTCCAGCTGTACAAGTGCATTGTTGACGCGCCTACCAAGGAGGAGCGTAAGAAAAAGGAGGAGGAAGCCAAGAAGGCAAAGGAGGCGATTGAAAAGGCCGAAAAGGAGGCCAAGGAAGCTGCTGAGAAGGCTGCAAAGGAGGAAGAGGAAGCAGAGAAGAAGAAGGAGACAGAGGACACAGAGATGTCCGAAGAGGACAAGGAGAAGGCAAAGAAGGCGCGCGAGACAAAGAACAAAGAACGACGCGACAAGGAAGCCCACGCGCGCAGAGAGCGTGAAGAGAAGAAGAAGATGGTCACGGTCAACTACGACCTCCTGATGGCCGCCTCCTACTTTGACCTCAACCACACTGGCTACCTGGAGTCCAAGGACGTGGAGGACATCATGGCCACACTTAACCTCAGCCTGTCCAGAGCTCAGTGCAAGAGACTTGCGAGTAAGGTGGGCTCTGGAAGCAAGGACATCTTCAACTACAGGACATACACTGACCGTCCGGAGGAGGAAGCAAATGCGCTTAAGCTCGTGTTGGAAGATAAGAAGTGCTCCCCGCAAGAGCTGGCAGAGCAGGAGAAGATGGAAGAGGAGCGCGTGGCGAATATGGGCAAGGGGTTCAAAACGTACCTGCCTGGAGGAGGATCGTCCTCTGATGCGGAAGCGACTGGCGCGTCATCGCTCCCTGAGGGCATGTGCAACTACAAGGGCAGTCTGGTGGACGTCAAGAAGCTGCTCACTCAACTGGAGCGCGCAGAGACGTACCGGTCCGAGACTGAGCGCAAGCTCAAGGAGGTGACCAAGCAGTACGCGGACCTCAAAGACGCTACTGAGCAGCAGACTGCCATCAGGGAGAAGCTGAACGTGAGTGCTATTTAAGTTACATTCTAACCCATCTCGCAACTACAACATCATGTTATTTTCAGAATGAGATCCGTGACCTGAAAAAGCGCCTCCGTACGGCAGAGGACGACCACAAGCGGGCGCTCGGCGACACTGGAAAGTACCTCCAGGCGCTAAAGGACGTCTTCGCAATGTAAGAACTCTATTAATATGACTACAATAGACGCCGTTATGACCCTGTGTATAAACATGTGTAAATCTTTCCAGCACCGCTCCCCTCGTGGCGCCCAAGAAGGATGAGGAGATCGAGGAGGTCACCATGGAGGAGACGTCCTCCACCGAGGCCAACGGAGTCAAGGCTGAGGACCAGCCACTACCGCCTGGAGAGGATTAAAATGGACATCTGATATATTATTGTGTGAAAATCATTGTATGGCATTCGCTATTTTTGTGAGTTTGTGGAGTACCCTCTTTGTGCTTCATGCACAATACAAAAGTTACCGTTTAAAGCTCCCATTGCTCGCAGAGCTATTTCGTGTACATTGATGAAGTTATTTTTGTGACAACTTGATGAACGTTTAAATTAACGAGAGAAACAAAATCATTATTTCATAACGTTATAATATTTCAATAAACGTGGTTTTCTTTGAAGAAATACTTCTCGTGTTATTAACGTTTAAGATCAAACCGGTTAATTAGCCTCATGTTTCATGAAAAGGGATTTGTTTAAAGGGTTGAAAGCACTTTTCTATACCCTTTGACTTTTGTTGACCGTAGATTTGTTCGTCTAAATCTCCTCTTCTTCATTATCTTGATGTGCAATCTCGTCCTTTCTAATCGTTCGTACGAGACCTCCCAGACTGGCAATTTTTCGCATTTCTGCCGAGGAAATTTCTGGGACTTAGTATTTTTTCATAGTAGTAAAATCTGAATTATTCTAAGTCCCAGAAATTGCTTGGCAGAAACGCAAAAACTGCTGGCAGAAATGGCAAATGGCAATGCCAGTCTGGGAGGTCTCTTAGAGAGCTCCCAGACTGGCAACTTTTTGCATTTCTGCCGGCAATTTTTGCCATTTCTGCCGGCAGTTTTCCCATTTCTGCCGGCAGTTTTCTCATTTCTGCCAAGCAAGTTTTGGGACTTATAATATTTTCTCTGCTCAGCCTCAGCCTCCAGTCCCAGAAATTTCCTCGGCAGAAATGCCAAAAGTTGCCAATCTAGGAGGTCTCTAACCGTGAATAATGTGTTACTCACTCAAATTTAAAAGTAGAGATAAAAAGCAAAAAAGGATGGGAAAAATGCCTGTCGAGCTGTCTGGGAGGGAGGGTCCTAAAATTATTAATGCAGATGTTCTACATTATTGTGTGTACATAAGGGGTAAATTCTCAAAAAGTGTTTTGATAGTGTACAGTAGCTGTTTTTATTATACACATGTCTTAGATACGCCTACCGATCTATAAAACTACACATTTCACTAAGTCTTACCTGTGGTTATGACAAAGAGAACGCAATCCTTCTTATGCTCCTCACATTCAACTTCTTCTGCAATGGGTGTTCCAGCCATGGCGTCATCTAATTCGGATTCAATGCATTTGACGCTAACGGCTATAACAAGATAAATTTATTTTAAATTGCAGGGGGCCGACACTCAAGTCTTTTGGCTAGTAATTAATGCTATTAAGTTAAAAAATATTATGCATTTAGTTACTGCCAGTTAGCTGTTGGTTAGCACTAAATTTCTACATCCTTTACAATATCAAAACATATCCATGGCTTTGGTAAATGATTACTTAGCATGATTATTAGCCATTAACAGTTCAAATACAAGTATTCATTGAATAATCAGCAATTTAGCTAGTTAATAGTAACATAAAAGTGTATAATACAAACCTAATGAAGTTATAGTATCTTCTACATACTTGCAAATTTTGGATTTATGTTTTATAATTACCTTCTTGAGCATAAATCAGAGCAAATATAAAGAAAATTCTGAATACAATTGGCTTCATAATGCCACTGCTTTCACCTTCCTTTTCACTCTACTAAATGGAAGACGTCATAATAACAATCGTTATTCCGTATCGATTTGTTGGGTCAATTTGACTGTCTTTAAGGCTGCGGCTATACTAGCATTAATTAAAGCGGAGAACATATTTGGAAAATATCCCAAATATAACACAACCCTTGGTTTCATGTTTGGGGCTTGGGCTGAGTACTCAGTTTGGTCGATTGTATGTTCAATTCATATATTTTGCAGTAAGTGTGTATATACAATGACCCCTATATTAAGAGGACGCGGATCTTCTCTCTTTTTTCTTGCTCGACCGACGCTATGCGTCCCAGAACTGACAGATATAGTACATAAGTACTACATACAGTACCTAACGTATAACATGCTAACTGTAAGAGATACAATAAAACTTATTTCAGAGGTTGTTCTATGCTAGTCATTTGCCATAAGTTTTGTTTCAAAGAGTTTTTGATTATATCAAAAATGCGCGAAAGACCAGAAAGTGAGATTTTACTTCAATGACTGAAGTAAACTTTGACACTATGTACAACAGCTATGATGAATCTGACAAGGACTTTGATTAAACGTTTTATGCTATTAGGGACAGAGAAAAATGTTTATTAGTATTGTTTTAGCATAAAATGCCTCTGAACAATTTTTCAAAATTGGACAAAGAAGATGCGTGTCCTCTAATACAGTGGTCATTCATATTTGCTATACTGCTGGTAGCCAATTCCTTCTCAATTTACAACTCTCTTTTTATTGTCCTTTCTTTCGTCTGCAAGGAAAATAGTCTAGCCGG